>JARDVA010130833.1:0-20058 GCA_030265315.1 Mopalia swanii | reverse complement strand
TGTTGATGAAAACTTAAAACCCCAATTGCAAAAAGGTTGGACTTATAACAAGCATATGTTAGGCTGGAGTAATACTTGTAAAGATAATTAATTTTATAACGGAGCAACTCACTCAAAAAGTGATATAGATGCGTCATTTAATATGAATTCATATCTAAAAATTCATCACCTACACCACTTTGCGGAGCAATAAATGAAGATGCCTACTCTTTTCTTAATAATATAAAATTGCTATTTTATTAAAAAAACACAATTTTTATGTTAAATCATAGGAATTTGCATCTTTATAAGAGCTTTGTGCACCTTTTATTGTTGTTGTTTTTGAAGCATATTGAACAGCAAACTCAATCGCTTTTTTCATCTCCTGATGCTGGCTATATTGGCTAACAAAAGCACCAATAAAAGCATCACCTGCCCCTGTTGTATCAACGGCTTTAACCTTTGGAGCCTCTATATGATACTGATGGTCCTTATTCATATAAAAGACCCCTTTCCCTCCTAATGTAACAATGATATTTGCCACTTTTGTTTCGATTAACTTTGAAGCGGCAATTTGTACTTCTTCCATTGTTCTGACAGGTTGCCCAGCTAAAAGCTCAAGCTCTGTTTCATTAGGAACCAAAATATCCACATGGGAAAGAATAGTCAAATCCAGCTCTTTTTTTGCCGGAGCAGGATTTAGTAAAATAGGAATATTTAAAGATTTTGCCTTTTGAATAACGTAATAAACAATGTTCAAATCAATCTCAAGTTGTAAAACAACCATACGGATAGATTGGAGCTGATCAAAAGCCTCATCAACATTTGCTTTTGTTAAATAATCATTGGCACCTTTAACAATCAATATTCTATTTTGTGCGGTTTCATCAACCATAATCGTTGCAATACCGCTTGATTGCCCTTTAATCACATGAATAAAATCTGTACGAACATGATTATCTTTAAAATTTTGATCGGTTTGCCTTCCAAAAGTATCATCACCAATGGCCGTTAACATGGCAACATTACCGCCAACTTTTGCCGCTGCAATTGCCTGATTGGCTCCCTTGCCTCCAAAGCCCATCTGAAATTGCTGAGCATCTAGGGTTTCACCCGCACGGGGGATTTTTTGCGTATATGTAACCAAATCATACATATTACTCCCAACAACCAAAATATCTGCCATCCTCATTCCCCTTCTTATTTATTACATTATTTACGTATTTTAATCTTTTAATCGGATTTTTATAACAACATAAACCCACTTAAGCCAAAAAACAAGCAACCCTTATTTTATAGGCTAAGTATCAATCAAAAAGCTTTAAACTTAAGGAAAGCTTTATAAATCAGATAACGTATCTTCTGAGCAAAGTTGCTCGATCAGTTGCTGAACTTCTTTCATTTTCCATGGTTTTCCAATAATGGGCGGTTTGGGATTAAGTTCATTATATCCATCGGCCATATTCAAGCTATCCTTATTGCCCGAAAAAAGGATAAGCGGTATTTTTTTATACCGTTCATTCATAAAGTTTGCTAACTCTACACCATTTTTTTTAGGCATCATCACATCTGAAATAACGATATCGATATCATCTGATTTATTTAAATATTCTATCGCTTTTTCCCCATTTTGTGCATCCAAAACCATATGCCCCCATTTTCTGAGTTGTTGCCCTAAAATATTTCGAACTTCGTGGTTATCATCAACCAATAAGATCCTTTTTTGCGATAGATGATCAATGTAGTCTTGTGGCTTTATTTTTTCTTCATATTCACCTAAAACCATCGGCAAAACCAATGTAACCAAACATCCCTTAGAGAGCTGGCTTGAAATCAAAATTTCCCCTTTTGCTCGCTTGATCATTCCATAAACCATACTTAAGCCAAGCCCTGTACCTTGAGCTTGTTTTTCATTTATTGTTCGGGTAAAAAAGGGCTCAAAAATATGCTCTAAAGATTCATCATCCATGCCGATGCCATTATCTTGTATGGATATTTCAACATTGTTATCTTTTAAAGATGATTTTAATATGATACGACCTTGCTCTTTTATGGCTTTTTGGCTATTTGAGAGCAAATTTAATATCACAGATTCCATCTCGGCCATATTGGCCTGAATAAATAAAGGCTCTTTATAAAGCTCAAGACTAAGCTCAATACGGCTATCTTTCAATAACGGATCCATAATTTGGTAAATATCTTCAAGCATTTTATTCACATTAAAAACCGTCATGACCTTATTCTCTTTTCGAGAAAAAGCCAAAAGCCGATTGATAACTTCCTGCGCCGATAGGCTGATCCGTTTGATCTGCTGCAACTTTTCCTTCAGCTCTACTTCCATATCTTCTTCTAACAAAAGTTCAACATTGCCATAAATCACCGCTAAAAAATTGTTAAAATCATGGGCTATTCCATTTGTTATTGTGCCAATAGCCTCCAATTTTTGCGCTTGCTGATATTTTTGCTCTAAGGCTCTGCGCCTTGTTCGATCCAAATATAAGGTGACAAATCCCCCATCTTCCATTGGTGATGAACGCAGCTCAACAATATTACCGTTCGGATAATGTTTTTCAAAGCTTAGATTTTGTTGAAATCTCTCTGTCAAAATATCATTAAAATCCAAATCATTACCTTCATTGGATATGTTTTTAACTTTTATCTTTTGCAATTTTTCTTCAATTTCCGAAAGCTTCATATTCAAATAAATATGCTGACCTTCTAGGCCAATTAATTGTGTGTATTTATTGTTCCACGAAATCAGCTCTCCTTTGGCATTAAAAACAGAAAGCCCATCACGCATTGTATCAAAGATTGTTTGCATCGTTCGGTTTTGTGTAAGAAGCTGCTCTCCCGCTCTTGCTAAATCCATTAAATGGCTTTCAAATATTTTATACGCACGGGATAAATCCCCTATTTCATCTTTTCGGTGTAATGGAAGGTTAATTATTATTTTTTCCCCTTTTCCCAAACTCAAAAGAGCGGCCGATATTTGGTGGATTTTACGCCCTAAATCGCCCAAAATTAGATATAATAAAAGCAATGCGGCTAAAATGATCGCTATTGATGTTAAAATAAACCGACTCCGTTTTTGATGAATGTTATCAACAATAGCTTGAGCTTTTTCACGGTTATTCTTCCATATATCATCAAGAAGCTGTGTTGATGCTTTTGCCGTTTCATTACTTTGACTGCCTAAATAAAGGCTCAAAAAAATCAACCGATTTTGATCTTTAATGCGTTTTTCGTAAAGCTCTATAACCTCAGAAAACAACAAGAGTAATTCCGTTTTTACTTCAGAAGAGCCT
This sequence comes from Mopalia swanii, assembly GCA_030265315.1. Taxonomy (NCBI): domain Eukaryota; kingdom Metazoa; phylum Mollusca; class Polyplacophora; order Chitonida; family Mopaliidae; genus Mopalia; species Mopalia swanii. Next base: position 16,774 of record JARDVA010130833.1, on the reverse strand, counting down.
CCTTTGATCGAATCCAATTGCTTTTTAATAAAATCTAACGCAAATTCATTATTTTGATTCGACAAAGCAAATAATTGATTATAAATATTCGATAATATAGGATAAGAAGGGTCATCAAGATGGTCTTGTAACAATGTATCGGCTTGAAACAACAAGGCTTGTGCATCGGCTGTATGTTCAATGATTTTATTGCCTTTTTTGAGAATATTTTGACTATATTCCAAAAGGTTACTGATAAAAACTTCATTAATTTTACTATGATCAACTTGGCTATTTATTTCTTTTAAATCGGTGATTTCTCCTTCAAGATCCGCACTTCTCCGCCGAAAGCCCGAAAAATCACCCATCTGATTAAGCTCAATAGCCAAAGCTGAAATTTTAGATGCATGATTATCGATAACAACCATTTGAGAAAGGCTTTTCAGGTCTTTTTGAATAAATTGGTTTAATACATTTTCATTTTGCCTCAAAATTTGCAGCATCATCATTATAAGAATGGCAAGTAACAAAATAATTGATATTGTAATAATAATAAGCCTTTTTTGTATTCTTCCGAAACGATTAACTTTATACATAAACCACCATATCATATTGATTTTAAATAATTATTACAAAAATAACCATAAAAAAATCTTTTTGTTATTAAACTGTTATATTTATATGCTTATATGTTAAAAAATAAAAGCTTTGTAATAGTCTTAAATATAAAGAATTACAAAAGATTGCATAAGATACAAGGAAATTTTAAGAGGCTCTAGATCATGCAACAATCGATCATTACGATGAAAGCCATCAAAAAGAAGTTTGGCACATTTTATGCCCTTAAAGGTGTTGATCTTGATATTTATGCTGGAGAAATCCATGCATTAATGGGAGAGAATGGGGCTGGAAAAAGCACTTTAATGAAAATTCTTGCTGGATCCTATAAAGCCTCGGAAGGACAAATATTTATTGACGGCCAAGAATGTATCATCCAAAAACCACAAGATGCAATTGATGCGGGCATTGCGCTTATTTATCAAGAGATTAACCTTTCACCTAACCTCACCGTTGCCGAAAATATTTTTATGGGGCGGGAAGTTTCTCATAAAGGCATTATTGACCGTAAATGGATGCGACAAGAAGCCCAAAAACTTCTTACACGCTTAAATGCTAATTTTCGGGCTGATCAAAAAACATGGGAACTGACAATTGCCGAGCAACAGCAGGTAGAAATTGCCCGGGCATTGCACCGAGAAAGCCGTGTATTGGTGATGGATGAGCCAACCGCCGCTTTATCGTCTCGGGAGACCGAAGTTTTGTTTGATCGTATAAAAAAATTACGTGCCGAAGGTATTGCCATTATTTATATTAGCCATCGGATGGCCGAAATTTATGAACTTGCCGATCGGGTAACCGTGCTTCGTGATGGCTCTTCTGTTGGCGGGCTTATGCGCGATGAGCTTAATGCAGAAAAACTTGTACATATGATGGTTGGCCGGTCTTTAAATGACTTATTTGAACGGGGAGAAAGAGAAACTCTCGGCTCTGAAGTCTTAAAAGTAAAAAACCTCAGCGATGGCGGCAAGCATGTTAAACCAGTTGACTTAACCGTTCGATCTAAAGAGATTGTTGGCCTTTCTGGATTGGTTGGCAGTGGAAGAACCGAGCTTGCTCGGCTAATCTTTGGCGCAGATAAGCTCACTTCGGGAGAAATCTATATCGAAGATAAACAAGTCACCATCAACTGCCCTCAACAGGCGATGGAGCATAAAATTGGATATTTGCCCGAAAATCGAAAAGAACAGGGCCTCTTTTTACAATTATCTGTCAAAGATAATATTATTGCCAATCATATTGTTCAAGATAGTTTTTGGGGTATTTTAAATCGTAAAAAAGGCCGCAGCCGTGCACAGGATGTAATCAAACTCATGGGGATCCGATTATCATCTATGTTTATCCCTGTTGATGGTTTATCAGGCGGAAATCAGCAAAAAACACTTTTTGCTCGCTGGGCCGAAAATCACCCCAAATTACTGATATTAGATGAACCCACCCGAGGGGTGGATGTGGGAGCAAAAGCCGATATTTATCGTTCAATCCATGCACTTGCCCATGAGGGATGCGCAATTTTATTGATCTCTTCAGAACTACCCGAGATTATAGGAATGTGTGATCGGGTTTATGTTATGCGTGAAGGTGAAGTCGCCGGTGAATTACCTACAGATCAAATTTCCCAAGAGAATATTATGCAGCTTGCAACAGGCGCTGCATCTTTATCTGTTGCATAAAAAAGGAGGAAAATATGAATAACGCCGCAGCAAAACTTGGCCCTCAAAAAGTAAGTGGTAAATTAAGAGCTAAATCCATACTCGAAGTTTTTGGTATTCTTCCTGTTTTGGTTTTACTATACATCTTTTTTTATTACTTATCACCCGATCGATTTGGTACAACAAATAACTTCTGGAATATTCTACGTACCGCATCCACATATAATATCGTTTTAGCCGCTGGTATGACCTTTGTTATTTTAACCGGAGGTATCGATCTATCGGTTGGCTCTGTTTTAGGGGCAACGGCGGTTGTGGCGGTTGTTGTATCTTTAATGCCCTCAATCAGTGGCGCCGCTATCCCTCTTGCTCTTTTGACTGGCCTTCTTATTGGTGCTTTTCATGGGTCCATGATTGCTTGGCTTGGTATGCCGCCTTTTATTGTAACCTTAGGTTCGCTTTCCATATGGAGAGGATCTGCTTATTTACTCGCTGATGGAACGAGCCAAATTAACAATAAGCTTCCTTATGCTTTTTTAGGTAATAGTAATATAGGCCCTGTACCTGTTTTGGTTTTGATTGCCCTTTTAGTTGTTATTGTCTCTTGGTTTATCTTGAGACGTACAGTTTTAGGCAATTGGATATATGCTGTTGGTGGCAACCCAACAGCAGCACGACTCACCGGAATTCCCGTTCGTTTTGTTATTATTTTTGCTTATTCTTACTGTGGTTTAATGGCCGCTTTAGGTGGAGTATTACAAAGCTCCCGCTTATATTCGGCCAATGGAAAGCTCGGCGAGGCTTACGAGCTGGATGCCATTGCGGCTGTTATTTTAGGCGGAACAAGTTTTGTTGGAGGGCATGGCTCTGTTATCGGGACATTGTTAGGCGCTCTTATTATCGCTGTTTTAAATAACGGATTAACAATATTACAAGTTTCTTTCTTTTGGCAGTTAGTCATCAAAGGCTTGGTTATTATTATTGCCGTACTTGTTGACCGCCTAAGAGGCCGTAAAGCGGGAACATAAATACTTTAACAATTAAAAATTTGAAAATATAAATAATGGAGAAAAATATGAAAAAGTTACTTTTATCAATATCATCTGTTGCATTAATACTATCAGCAGCATCTCAAGCCAAAGAAGTTAAATCAATCGGTGTGACTGTCGGTGATTTAGGTAACCCTTTTTTCGTTCAAATCGGTAAAGGAGCCGGTATTGCGGCAAAAGAAAAATTAGGCGAAGATGTTAAGGTTACTGTTGTTTCTTCGGCTTATGATTTAGGCCGCCAAACGCAACAAATTGATGATTTTATTGCATCAAATGTTGATTTGATTTTATTAAATGCCGCCGATAGTAAAGGTATATTCCCTGCTGTAAAACGTGCGCAAGAAGCTGGGATTAAAGTGGTTGCGGTTGATGTTACTGCAGAAGGTTCTGATGCAACGGTAACTTCGAATAATTACCAAGCTGGCGCCGATGCTTGCCAATATTTAGTTGATCAAATTAAAGAAAAAGGTGATGTTATTATCATTAATGGCCCTCCGGTTTCTGCTGTTATCGATCGGGTTAAAGGCTGTAAAGATGTTTTTGCTAAATATGATGGCATTAAAATTTTATCGGACAACCAAAATGCTGGTGGCTCACGTGAGGGTGGATTAGAAACCATGACAGCTCTTTTATCTGCTTTTCATAAGATAGATGCCGTTTTTGCCATTAATGATCCTTCAGCCATTGGAGCCGATTTAGCTGCACGCCAAGCCGGAAGAAATGAGTTTATCATTACAGCTGTTGATGGCTCTCCTGATGCCGAAGCCGCTTTAGTTGTAGAAAATACGTTATTTAAAGCAACTTCAGCCCAAGATCCTCAAGTTATGGCTTACCGTGCTGTTGAAGTTGGTATTGACCTCGTAAAAGGCGATAAGCCAAGCGAGCCTGTAACATTAATCCCAACAACATTAATAACAAAAGACAGCCTAAAAGACTTTAAAGGATGGACAGTAAAATAGCCTATCTCTAAAACAACATATCTTTGAAGCAAAATCCTCTCATTTTATGGGAGGATTTTTTATACAAAAATAGCTTTTACCTCAAAAGCCTTATTTTATTTTTAAATCTTAAAAATACAGCTCTGGTATTCTTATATAAAAAGATATATAATTGCCAAAAGGGAATATATTGTTATTCAAATATTACGCAGACTGGCTTCGCTATATATATTGAAGCTAGAATTATCCACTCCTTATAAAAATTGAATATAAAAGGATATGTTCATCTTTTTCCCAAAAGAGGCTTTTTAAAAATGCAATATAACATATTGATTGTTGATGATGATAATGAGCTTAGCCTTTTTATATGTAATTTACTTAAAAAAAACAGCTTCATACCCTATGTTGCAAAAACAGCTGAAGAAGCCATTCAGCTCAATAAATCACATGATATTGATCTTATTTTATTAGATCTTAATCTGCCCGATGCCAATGGAAAAGATATTATCCATTTTTTAAGAAAAGATAAAACATTACCAATCATTGCGCTAACTGGCCAAAATAGCGATACTGATCTTATTATCGGCTTAGAGATTGGCATGGATGACTATATCGGCAAACCCTTTAATCCAGGTGAGCTTATTGCCCGCATTCGGGCGGTTTTACGCAGAACTTATCCTGAAGCTCATTTTAAAGCGGCCGAAGATGCCTATATTTTTAAAGATTTTCGCTTACTTCCCGCAAGGCGCAAGCTTTATTATTACAATGATGAAGTCCGATTAACCACAATCGAGTTTGAGTATTTATGGCTCTTTGTTCGTTTTCCTCACCACGTATTACCTCGGGAAGAAATATTAGAAAAAACCCACCAAAATAACCTTGAAATTATTGATCGCAGTGTTGATGTAACTATTATGAGATTACGGCGTAAAATCGAGCAATGCTCCTCTTTACCCCATATAATTAAGACAATCCGCGGCATTGGGTATGTTTTTGATATTGATGTGAAAAAAACCAAAGTTTAAAAAGTTTATTTATATTCGCTCAAAAAATAGATAATCACCGAATTCATCCCCCCAATATAAGCAAAATAGCCCTCTCCCCCTTAAAAAAGGCTATATAAAAAGCTCTCCTTAAAAGTTCAATTATTTACAATATCGATGAGATTAAAATGCCTTTAACCTCATTTTTTATCTTTATTTTATCACACTTGCTTTTTAGCTTTTCCATTCTTTGACTTCATGGGCATATTCCAAAAATTGAAAGCGGTTTTCGGCTCCGCTTAATATGTGATAATGGTAGTTATCCATAGCTTCACTTATGGTATCTCGAGGGATTTCATAAAGATTTTCTAAATTGCCATCTTTAAAATAATAAATAGGGCTTTTTTCATTATCTCTTAATATACACAGATAATCATGATTTTTATCATAGGGTTTTTGATGGAAATGCTCTAAAAATGGCCATAAGCGATGCCCATCATCATAATGGGGAATGCCACCCGAATAAGGCTCTGAATAAATGTATTTTGGGCCCATATTAAAAAATTCATAACATTTTTCCCGATATTTCTCTTTTTTAATTTCTCCTAAAAAAGTACCTAAAGGGCGACCATTCCAATTAATTAGCTGAAAACCACGAAGATGAAATATATTACCCAAAAACATCTCAAGCCCTTTAAATTTATAAAAATAGGCTTTTTGCAAGGCTTCTGGCAAGCTCTTCCATAAAATCATCGAACCTGTTTCATCATAAGCCTCATCACAAGGGTTACAACCATAAGGGCGCCTGATGATACTGATAATCCGATCATTAATGACCTGAAACAAATCATAAACTTCTGTCTTAAGATCATGGCAAAGATAAATGGGGCTATTTTTTAATAAGGATGCTGTTTGGGGTTGATAAATTTCTAGCTCTTCATAAAGCCAATCAGGCCCTTTTTCCATGGGAGTATAAACATCATCCTCATAATTATCTTCATTCTCCAATATATTATCAATTAGTTTTTTTGGAATATGTCGATAGTCATGAATAATTTGGATTTCATCATCACTTTTGAGCTTGTTTATAGTAAAATAATCCATTATTTATCTCCTAACTGCTAACCGCTTTTTCTTTGCTATTTTTTCCATTTTTTTAGAAAGTTTTTCAATAAGTTGACCTTACTCTCCTTTGGCTTTTTGATCTTTTGCATTGCTTCCATTTCTTTTCTGAATTCTTTAATGATTTTTCTTTGCTCTCGTTCTAAATCTTTTAAATATTCAGGATGCACAGGCTCTCCATTAATTTCTTCCCATTTATTTGGGCTACATACCATCTCTTTTGAATAAATCGCATCCATTGGCAGCCATTGTAAGTTATTTGGGTCATTTTCAAGCTGGTCAAGCTCTTTTGGGGTTAACTTAAATTCTCTTCCCAAATCACTCACAACCCTTTTGGGGACAATATGATCTTTCCCTAGATCTTTCATCTACCTTCCTCCTAACTTTTTTATTTTTTCAAAAATTTATCAATAATTTTATCCTATAGCGAAAAGAAGCCCAATACAATATCATTTCATGTTTCACTGACTCAATAATCTGTGGAAACTCGGTATTGATCAACATTTTTCATCATTAACAAATTCTCATTTTATTGAGCTTAGATCAATTTTATTAGAAGCAATAATTTGACTTGTTCTTTTTTGTTGATTTGCTTTTAAAAGCTTTTAAAAGTCAATTTTTGTGCCACCTTTTTTCTGCTATTATAAAATCACCAATGTGAAAATTGTGGAATTTTTTTATTATTCGAGTGAATTTTTAAATAAATCTTGACGATAATAAAAATTCGGTATAAAAATTATTGGTTCTATGGTTTATGCGGCCGTGGCGGAATTGGTAGACGCGCAACGTTGAGGTCGTTGTGGGAGAAATCCCGTGGAAGTTCAAGTCTTCTCGGCCGCACCATATTAGAATCAGGGGCACTACCCCCATAAACAAGAATGGAAGCAACTTCTAAGAAGCTCAAAAACCCTCCACTTTTGTCATATAGCATTTTGTCATCAAACATCACTTTAAGCACTAACCATTTGCCCTCAATGTTATCGAGAACCTCTATTTTTTTAGGTTAAAGGTGAAGCTACTCATTTCTTTATATATCCGCTTAATTAATTATTTGACCCACTTTAAGTTCACCCGTCCGATGCGACTTACTTGTTTTTTTGATCATATCGCTGTTGTGCTTTTAAAACGCTATGACTATGCTGATCGCTCCATGTAATGAGAGCAAGAAAAATTGGCTCCAAACTATTAGCTAAACTCGTTAAGTTATATTCAACACGCAGTGGAATTTCGTCATATTGCGTTCGTTGAATTAATCCATCTCGTTCCATTTCTTTCAATTGCTGTGTCAACATTTTTTGAGATACCCCTTCAATAGATCGGCGTAATTCATTAAAACGCATAGAAGTATCACTAAGGCGCCAAAGAATTTCCGGCTTCCAACGCCCTGCAATAAATCCTAGTGTTTCGCCTATTGGGCAAGAAAATTTATATTTTTTTTGAGCCATGTATTCTCCTTATATTTATAGTTACTAAAAAGTACCTAGTTGACAAAATATACTAACAATATATTTTATACATTATAAATTCAAAAAAGGCAAAAATGACAACTCTCAGCAAAAAATAAATATAAAATTTATTACTACTTAGGCTATTATTTTCCCTATATTAATGGGATTTTTAGCATGATTACATGCCCCTAAATCTTCACCCATAGCGGCAAGAAAAACAGAAAATATTTTTGAAAAGTCAGACATAGAAAAGGATATTTGTCATGAAAACAATAAAAACTATTTTGGAAGCACCGAAAAAATCCGCTGATCTTGGCGGCATGCCGATACGTACACTTGCTTCTTATAATAAACAAGGTGCTGATATTAGCCCTTTCTTGCTCTTTGACTTTGCAGGCCCTATTCAGTTTGAGCCAACGGACAAGCCAAGTGGTGTTGATAAACATCCTCACCGAGGATTTGAGACTGTTACGATTGTTTATGATGGAGAGATCGCTCACCGTGACTCAACAGGAAATAGCGGAACGATTGGCCCTGGCGATATACAGTGGATGACAGCCGGATCAGGCATCATACATGAAGAATATCAATCACCTAAATTTTCACGTACAGGCGGAAAGTTACTGATAGTTCAGCTTTGGGTTAATTTGCCCGCCAAAAATAAAATGAGCCCTGCTGCCTATCAGGAAATTAAAAGCTCTAATATCCTTAATATAGATCTTGATAACGATGCAGGGCAAATACGCTTGATCGCTGGGGAATTTAATGGCCAATCGGGAGCAGCACAAACATTTACACCAATTAATGTATGGGATCTCCATTTAAAGGCAGGGAAATCTGTAAATCTCCCTATAGCTGACGGTCATACAACATCAATAATTGTTATATCTGGTGAAGCCGTAATTAATGACTCTCAAAAACTCAGCGAAGCCGGCATAGCATTGATGAGCCAAGATGGAAAGAATGTAACGCTCAGTGCCGATGAGGATGCCATTGTTCTTATCCTCACCGGTGAGCCGATCAATGAGCCGATCGTCGGACGAGGCCCATTCGTTATGAATACATCTGAAGAAATTCATCAAGCTATTCATGATTACAATAGCGGAGCATTTAACGATATACACTAAATGTTTCAAAAAATATAAAATGAAAAATAAGGAGCTTTACGATGAAACTACTACATATCGATTCCAGTATTTTAGGAGACGATTCAGTTAGCCGCACCCTATCTGCTGAAATCGTTGATATAATTAAAGCACAAGATATCCGCACTGAGGTTATTCAACACAATCTTGCCGACACTCCCTTGGATCATCTAAGTGCTGCACATCTTATGGCATTTCAGGGGCAAGAGCCTGAAAGCAAAGCACTAAAAGCTGATATAAAAGCTGGTAATGCCATGCTCGCAGACTTTATGTTGGCTGATACGATTGTTCTTGGCGCCCCCATGTATAATCTGACTATTCCCAGCCAACTTAAAGCATGGATAGATAGAATTTGCGCGGCTGGTAAAACATTTCGATATACCGAAAATGGACCCGAGGGTCTATCCGGTGATAAAAAAATCTTCATCGTTATTTCTCGTGGTGGATTTTACGACAAAGACACGCCGATAGTGGATTGTAATTATCAAGAAAGCTATTTACGCATTCTATTTACATTCCTTGGAATTACAGATATCTCTTTTATCCATGCAGAAGGAATTGCACTTGGGCCAGAACATCGTGAGCAAGCTCTTAGCAATGCACGCAATGCCATCAAAGAGCAACTTGCCACTTTAAAGTGAAGATAGTGACAAATATTGACAAAACAAAATACTTGCCCGCTGTTTTTTGCGGCAATTAAAAACGAAGATTTGGCCATCATCGACTCAATCGTTGCTATCGGCTACAACGATCATTTGGCAGGGCAGAACCTCGGATGTGAGACTCTTAAAACAGTATTTCACGATGCTTGGTTCTGCTTTTATCGACTTGAAAATGCCAATCTCGGCCATCATTGGCCGAAGGTGATTTTGCTGTTGCTCTCAAACAATGCAAAAGGAACTCACAAGGATGAGTTCGGCGCACTCAATCAAATTATTCTTTAATGCTCTCACCAGTTAGCATTTGCCTTTATCGCAATTTTTTCTATCGAATAATGAAATAATTCTCACAATATATTTTACCTACACGCTAACTAAGAATATCATAAAAAAGCAACCGCTATATATATTTTCACTAACGTTTAAACATAATTAATCATTTGTTTTATAAATATAATTTTATATTTTATAAAAATAAATTGACAACGTTTTAAATTTTTTATACCTTTAAGAAAACAATTAAAGCATGGTTGCATACATGAACATAAAAGAGCTCGCAAAATTTGTTAATCTTTCTGTAACAACCACCAGTCGTGCGTTAAACAACCATGATTCTGTCGCACAAGCAACTCGTCTTCGTGTGCAAGAAGTTGCCCAAAAGCATGGCTATGCACCTAATCTTTCTGCCCGATCCCTAAAGTCCGGAAAAACGGGGAATATCGGTATTGTTTTTCCTTTATATAACGATGCCGGATATTCACATTCGGCCTTTTTATCCGAGTTCATCATTGCTCTATCTCAAGCTCTAGATAAAAAAGATTATTCACTTGTTATCAATGTTGCCACACATGGCCTAAAAAATACCGCCTCTTGGAAAAAAATGATCATCAATAAACAAGTTGATGCAATTATCGTTCCCCGATTAGAGACAAATGATGTGCGTATTCCTTGGCTGCAAGAACGCAACTTTCCTTTTGTTGTTTTTGGCCACCCTTCGCAAAAAGTCACCTATCCTTGGCTCGACTTAGATCATGAAACGGCTTTTTATCAAGCGGTTATGCATTTATACAATCAAAACCATACAAAGATCGCCTGCATTGCTGGCCCTCAATATTTAGAGCTCACTCAGCAGCGGATATCCGGCTTTAAAAAAGCAATGAATGAGCTACAATTAACAATAAAGCCCGAATGGATAACCCACTCAGCTCTGGATGAAAATGGTGGATCCCGTGCTTTTAGCACATTATATGCACAGCCCACCGCACCAACCGCCATTATATGCAGCAACGATCACCAAGCTTTTGGTGTGATGAAACGTGCCCAAGAATATGGCCTGACCATCGGGAAGGATTTAGCCGTTATCGGCTATGATGACACATTATTTTCTGCCTATTGGAAGCCTGCTTTAACAACCTTTCATCAGCCTATTGGCGCCATTGCCGAAAGGTTAGCCCAGATGGTCAGCACACGCCTTAACGGCAGCAGCCAAGAAAAATTACAAGAACTTTGGAAAGCCCAAATGATTATTCGGCAATCATGCGGCACGCCAAAATAAAAAGATTAACCATATTATAACGGAGAATATAACAATGAAAAAACATTTAACACAAATGATCTTAAGCTCAGCCTTAGCCGCAACGGTAAGCTACTCGGCCATAGCTGCTGAAATTGAATTTTGGACAACCGACACCCAAGAAGATCGTATTAAAACAATCCAGCTTATGGCTGATACATTTGCATCGCTCAGCGGCCACAAGGTTACGGTCACCCCAGTATCGGAGGATGAATATGCGGCGCAGCTCACCAAGGCAGCCGGTGCAAATGCTATGCCTGTGGCAATTCATGCCGGATCAGAATTGCTTTCTAGCTTTGGTGAAGATGGTATAATTGATCGTAAAGCCACAAGTGCGATTGTTAATGAAATTGGTGAAGATAAATTTTATACGGGCGCTCTAAAATTACTCCAAGCCGCCGATGGAAGCTATAACGCTGTTCCTTTATATGGTTGGGTACAAGGTTTGTGGTATCGCTCGGACTTATTTAAAGAAGCCTCACTAAAAGCTCCCGAAACATGGGATGATATTCTTGCTGCCGCTAAATATTTCAATAATCCTTCCGAAGGCTTTTATGGTATACTTATTCCCTCTGCCGTTGATCAATTTTCCGAGCAGGTTTTCACACAATTTGCCCATTCAAATGGTGCTCGGATGTTTGATAGTGAGGGAAATCTTATTTTTAATAGCCCCGAAATGATTGAAACTTTAGCCTTTTATAAAGAGCTATCTCAATATGCACCTCCGGGGCAACAAACATGGCGCGCCCGTGATTATTATATTCAAAATCGTATGGCTATGTTCCCTTATTCGACTTTTATTATGGATGATCTCGCTTTAGCTGAAAATGCGGCAAACTCGTTAACTTCTGAAAATTTTAAAGATCTAAAAGGTGCCAAATTTGATGAAAAACTTGTCGAAAAAACACAAATGGTGCCAACAATCACCAATAAAGAAACCGCATCTTATGGGCAAGTTACCGGATTAGCAATTGTTAAAAATGACGATGCCGAAAAAGTCAAAGCCGCCCAAGAATGGATCGCCTTTGCCGAGCAAGATACCAACTTAGTCACTTGGGGACATATTGCTGTAGGCGGTGCTAATCCAGCACAAAAAGCCGTAGCGGCTTCTGAGGATTACTTAGATGATCCCAAAGGTGTATTTATTCGGTATGGCGAAGATAAAATCACCGAGATTATCTCGGGCATGGAAGATATTCGTAAATTCAGCACTGTTGATGGCAAGGTTTTCCCTGAGGCCAATTTGATTTTTGCCAAAATGATTATTCCCGAAATGATCCAACGGGTTATCCTTAAAGATGAAGACCCTGCTCAAGCTGTTGCCTGGGCTGAAGGAGAAATGAAAAAAATTATCGATGAATATCGCGCACAATAGATAACCGATTGATCAAAACTTATAGAGTGAAATATTATTATATATTTTACTCTATATAAATCAAAGGAGCTTCCTTGTTATGGCATCTTCCATCTTACAAAAAAAAGAAGCACAACTGGCATGGGCAATGTTAGCGCCATCTTTACTCATTGTTGGTTTGCTCATTTTATATCCATTAATGTTCAATATTTATTTAAGCTTTTTTAATGTCAATATTGATGGCAGCAAAGAAGCTGTTGGTTTTGCCAATTATATAGAACTTTTACGTGATAAATCCTATTACCAATCTTGGCTAACAACTATTATCTATCTTGTTGGTACTGTTGGTGGAGTAACGATTTTAGGGATGTTGGTTGCTTTATTACTTAACCTTGAATTTCCGGGTCGGGGGATTGTGCGCACCATTATGCTTATTCCTTATGTTGCACCGGTTGCATCGGTTATGTTCGGCTGGCGTTTTACTTTTGAAGATCGGGGCATTGTTTCGTGGTTTTTGCAATATATCGGCCTAACCGATCAGCCGATTAATATTATTGGCACCCCTGAATATGCGCTGATTATCGTTATTATCTTTGATATTTGGAAGCATTTTCCTTTAACCGCCCTTTTACTCCTCTCTCGCCTTCAATCGATCCCTAAAGATCAATATGAAGCGGCTGCAATCGATGGCTACGGACCTTGGGGACGTTTTAAGCATATTACATTGCCTGAATGTTGGTTTGTGCTCGGCACCGTTGTTATCTTACGTGTTATTTGGAACTTCAACCGATTTGAAGATGTTTATCTGATTGCAGGAAATAATGTAAAAACTCTTCCTGTATATACATATTTAACCAGTATGACTGGCCGTTTTGAGCTTGGTTTAGCTGCGGCAATATCGGTTATCTCGCTGATTGTGCTGATGAGTTTTATCTCTATTTATGTAAAAAAAGTATTAAAATGGTAGGAGATTAAACATGCATACACAAAGAGGACTTTTAGGGAATATTTTACTTATTATTGCTGTTTTTTTCTTAATTGCATTTAGTATTTTTCCCGTTGTGCAGTTGCTTTCGGTATCATTTAAGCCCAATAAAGAATGGGGCGATGTTCATATTATCCCTAAAGAGCCTGTATTATCCCATTATAAGGAAGTTTTAGGCATAACAGCCTCTGGCTCTGAGGCACGAAAACAAGCCTTCACTAAACAATTAAATACACAAGAAGCTCAAAAATTACCCAAAGCGATGCAAACAGATTTAATAAAAAGGGTCAATATATGGATTGATAAAACACCCCAATCCGAAGCTTATATTGGGCGTTTTAAAGAGTTACGATCGGAGGTTCGGAGCTTTCGTAAAACAATCCGTACCGAACTACAAAATGCCGGTCTGAACAGAGGTCTCGCCAATTCTATTGTAACAAATGGCATTGATGGGCCTGTTCCCTTTCGCACAATGGGCACATTGGCTTTATTAGATGTCAAACCCGAAAAACAACGGGAAATTCTTGCTGAATTTAATAAAAAAGGAATTAACTTTGTCAATTTTTTTAAAAATTCATTTATTTTCTCAACTGTTTCTTCAGTTATCTCTGTATTCTTAGCTATTTTTGGCTCTTACGCCCTTGCTCGCCTTCAGTTTTTCGGCCGAGAAACAATATCTAAAACCATTCTTTTAACCTATATGGTTGGTGGTATACTCCTTTTGGTTCCTTTATTTCAAATGGCATTTCGGCTTGGCTTCTTGGAAACACCCTTTAAACGTGCTGTTTTTGTTTTAGTCATTTATATTATGCAAACACTCCCTGTTTCTCTTTATATGCTGGGCAATTATTTTCGGACAATTTCTTTTAGTTTAGAAGAAGCCGCGGCTGTTGATGGCTATGGCCGTTTAGAAACAATATTTAAGGTTATTTTACCGCTATCTTTACCCATGGTTGCAACAGTATTTGTGTATTGTTTTGTTATCGCATGGAACGAATATCTGTTTATGGCTTCTTTTTTAAAAGAAAGCAGCAGCTTTTGGACATTACCAATTGCACTTAATGAACTTACAAGCTCGGCCAATGATATTAAAGGCAAAATATCCGCCGCATCCATATTAACTTTACTGCCTGTTATTATTTTATTTGGCTACGCGATGCGCCATATTACAGGGGGATTATCTGAAGGAGGAGTCAAAGAATAATGACCGGTACAAAAATACTTAATTTCACCAAAAAATTTTCGGATAACCCTAAGCAAGCTGCACAGGCGATTATATCAAAAATTGAAGCCTATGGGTTAAAAGAAAATAAAGAGGAAATAAAAAAAACGATCCCCAAAGATGCTATACTCATTACCTATGGCGATCAAATATCTGATTCATCAAAGCAGTTAAGCCCTCTTCAAACACAAAAAAAATGGCTTAATGAAAATAGTGATGATGCAATCAAAGTTATCCATATTTTGCCTTTTTATCCTTTTAGCTCCGATGATGGCTTTTCGGTTATTGATTATAAAGCTGTTCATTCTGATTTCGGAAGCTGGGATGATATCAATGACTTCAGTGCCAATTATACTTTAATGTTTGATGCTGTTGTTAATCATTGCTCTCAAGAACATCAATGGTTTAAGGATTATCTTGCTGGCAAAGATTATTGCCAAGATTATTTTATCGAGGTTGCCCCTGATAATCCTGCACTTAAAAAAGTCGTTCGCCCTCGAACTCTCCCTTTGGTTCATTCCTATAAGGGAAAATCGGGTATAAAAAATATTTGGACAACTTTTTCCGAAGATCAGATTGATCTTAATTTTGCCAACCCCCAATTACTGGCTGAAATCATCGATATACTCTTCTTTTATATTAAAAATGGTGCGCGCTATATTCGCCTTGATGCCATTACTTTTGCAATCAAAAAGCTTGGTACAAATTGTGCGTCTTTAGAAGAAACCCATCAGCTTGTGCAGCTTATTCGCTTTCTTTTAAGCCGGTATGCTCCCAATGTTGTACTCATTACCGAAACAAATGTTCCCCATAAAGAAAACATCAGCTATTTTGGCCAAGGTAATGAAGCACAAATCGTTTATAATTTTCCGCTACCACCTTTATTAATCCATGCGGTTTTAAGGCAAGATGTTCGCCATCTTACAGCTTGGGCACAAGGGCTAGAAAGCGATATTCCGGATAATTGCGCTTATTTTAATATAACCGCAACCCATGATGGCATAGGAATGCGTGGTGCAATGGCCGAGCTCGGCACAGAAGAAATTGGCTATTTGGGCCGTGAATGTCAAAATCGTGGGGGGCAAATATTAGAACGTACAAATGATAAAGGGAAAAGGGAAACCTATGAGCTTAATATCACTTTTTTTGATATGCTCACACCAAAAGGTGCCTCCATTGATGCCAAAGCTATTCGGCGTTTTATGCTGACTCAATATTTTGTTTTTGCTTTTAAGGGTGTACCCGGTATTTATTTTCATAATCTTTTTGCAAGCTCTTCTTGGCAAAAAGGCTATGAGCAAACACAGATACCACGGACATTAAATCGTCAAAAATTTACAGATGCCGAACTAAACATTCTTTTAAAGACCGATAAAAAATCTGAAATAATTTTTAAACAACAAAAAGCTGCACTCAAACTTTACCAAAAAATATCGGCTTTTGGCCCCCATGGGCAGCAAAAAGTCACACAAATTGACCCTTCTCTTATTCAAATTATCCGAACAGATGAAAATAATAACGAAGTTATTGCTTATTTTAACTTTTCTAATAATGAAAAATCGATATCTCTTAATAGTCACTATAAAGACTTATTAACAAACAAAAATTTAACTGAAACCGTTTTAATTCCATCGTGGGATGTTCTTTGGTTAATCGAACAAGGAGCTTGATTTATGGCAAAAATTCAATTAGTTGATCTATTTAAACGCTATGGCAATGTCGAAATTGTCCATGGCATTAATCTTGAAATTGAAGATGGTGAGTTTATGGTATTTGTTGGCCCTTCGGGTTGCGGCAAATCAACAAATCTTCGTATGGTGGCAGGCTTAGAAAGCATATCGGATGGATCGGTTATTATTGGAGACCGCGTTGTTAACGACCTTCCTCCGCAAAAAAGAAATATTGCGATGGTCTTTCAAAATTATGCTCTTTATCCCCATAAAACAGTTGCAGAAAATATTGTCTTTGGCTTACGTAAGCAAAAAATAAATGAGACCGAAATTCAAAAAAGGATTACAGATGTTGCCGAAGCTCTGCAATTAAGCGA
>JARDVA010130722.1:0-11080 GCA_030265315.1 Mopalia swanii | reverse complement strand
GGCGATCTGGTAATGAAAAGTGGTCATGGTATGGTAGATGACATCGTCCCCGGGGAATACTCTCTCCTTGACCTTGCTCTCTTTTCTGATCTTCCTCCACTTGTCCCGAAACATACCATAGCCAAAGGAGTCAAATGGGAACAGAGTACCATCATGGGGAGGTCAGGAAAAGTAATATTCCCTAAAGACTTTGACGGTAAATTGATGATTGACACGGCCACGCCAGAGCATATTAAATACTATGGTTGTAGTTTTGCAGAAGGAAATCAGCTGAAGATTTCACTACTATACAGACACGGCATACAGGATTTTACCTATGAGAACAAATACCTGGACGACTATGTTACAGCTGCAAATGGCGGTGCAGGTATCGAGAGACACGAGTTTTCACACCTGGATTGCCCTCTCGAGGAGGACTCTGGACACTTTATCCTGGCTAAGTTTGTGGGTGAGAACGAGTTACACTTGACAGCATTCTACGTCCCTGTTCGCCACACCTTGTATATCCCCGGGGGTGTGATCCATAGTAATGACTACCTGAAGGGCACTTGGAGAACGATGCTGTCTGATGAGGCTACCATAGATCACGTTCACCTGGTGAGAGGGACGCCACCCAAAGACATTGAGCTGTTCAAATTTCTTTTCGAATAGACGTATTAACACAGTGCGCTTAATAATTCTATTAACTTTTGTCGTTTACCTTAGTTTGATTTGTTGAATGTAGTATTTTTTCATGACCCATATGCTTCCGATGCTGTTCTGTTTTTCATTTGGTGTTGAATATGTTCAGTTAATTTCTTTTCGTAGTCTAGGCCACCCTTATATAGCTGTTATAAAGCTACTTTTTACACATATTAGGATTTGTTACATCGCCAGTTTGTGCAATCGTTATGTAATGTTATATTTTTCTATAATTTTGTTTATATATTAAATGCACGTCATTCAGGCTAATAAACTTGAAATTGATTACTTATAAGCAAAAACATATTTCCATATGGATAACGAAAAAACCATTACTTAAATTTTAAAATGGCTTTATTTCTAAGCGATATATATATTTTTTGCAAGTGCACCTTAACTATGCTACCTCCTTTAGCCGGGCCATTCCTCTGTCGCATATTAGCTTTGACGAATAAAATTAATTATATATTTTTAAGCTGGAAAAACAACATTTTCCTTGCTTCCTCCAAGATTGGAACTCCAGCCTGCCTCGGTAAACTGGGAATCAACTTTCCGGCACGACTCACGCCTTGATCCGCTCATATCAAGGTTATTACGCAACACCTTTTATCCACAAGATCAATTGACATTTGTAATTTGCAAACTGATAGTTGCTGACGTCACGCTTAATGTGGTCTACAAACATGGCATCTGATAACTGCTGACGTCACATCTTAATGTGGTCCTCAAATATGACATCGGATAGCTGTTGTCGTCACACCGTAATGCGGTCCTCAAATATGAGAGCTGATAACTGCTGACGTCACACCTTAATGTGGTCCTCAAACATTACAGCTGATAGTTGCTGATGTCCCACCTCCATGTGGTCCTCAAACCTGACAGCTGAAAGCTGCTGACGTCACACCTTAATGTGGCCCTCAAACATGACAGCTGATAGCTGCTGATGGCACACCTTAATGTGGCCCTCAAACATGACATGTGATAGTTGCTGACGTCACCCTTAATGTGGTCCTCCAACATGACAGCTGCTGACGTCTCACCTTAATGTGGTCCTCAAACATGACAGCGGATAGCTGCTGATGTCACACCTTAATGTGGCCCTCAAACATGACAGATGAAAACGGTTGACGTCACACCTTAATGTGGCCCTTAAACATGACAGCCGAAAATGGTTGACGTCACACCTTAATGTGTTCCTCAAACATGACAGCTAAAAACGGTTGACGTCACACCTTAATGTGGCCCTCAAACATAACAGCTGAAAAGGGTTGACGTCACACCTTAATGTGGTCCTCAAATATGACAGCTAATAGCTGCTGACGTCTCACCTTAATGTGGTCCTCAAACATGACAGCGGATAGCTGCTGATGTCACACCTTAATGTGGCTCTCAAACATGACAGATGAAAACGGTTGACGTCACCCCTTATGTGGCCCTCAAACATCACAGCTAAAAACGATTGATGTCACACCTTAATCTGGTCCTCAAACTTGACAGCTGAAAACGGTTGACGTCACACCTTAATGTGGTCTTCAAACATCACAGCTAAAAACGGTTGACGTCACACCTTAATGTGGTCTTCAAACATGACAGTTGATAGATGTTGGTGTCACACTTTTATATGGTCCTCACAGATAACTATTTGAACGATTTCAGAGTATCCGAGAAGGCATGTTCTCTCGGCAAGGGTTTTATATCCGAGCTACTCTGCATTACAACCCTTTGTATAGTAGTGTTGGCATATATACGGTGATTTGGTGTTTGTAGCTTCACTTTCACTGAGTTGGTTGAATACCCCAAACGTACCATACAGCCTCATATACTTGGTGCCGTTGGGGCCTGGGCGGCAGGTGGTTTCAATCGAGAAGACCGTCGAGAGCTGGTCATTGACGGCCAACGCAGTCTCACAAGCATTGATAAGTTCGGAACAGTTAAAGATGATTGTCATCGTTCAAGTTTTTCGTTCTAGTGCGTGTTGCGGAGGGTGAATACACCAAGGGAGCCCGAGTCTAACATGACGTACCCCTTAGATATACTAAATGCAAAGTGATAAGTAACACGCAATGACGCATGCAAAACAAGCATCAGCATTATGCCGTGACTTCGAAGCCGGCACTGGCATACGGTCAGCCTACCCCCGCTCTCGCTTTGCCTTGGAGGCCCTCCGCGAGACCCTCGACCGCTTCACAGCGGCCACCAAGGCCGGAGCAGCTTACGAGGCAAAGCGCCGCGACGCCGCGGACTTCGCCGCCGAGTTCGGTCGACATTGCCGTCGGCTTCGACCTCGACCGACCGCAGGCAAGCTTCACACTGAAAGTTTGATAGTATGACTGGTTGGGCGCAGGGTAGGATTTGGCTAGCCACTGGCAGCAATGATCTCTAGGCCAAGGCCATTCGATTGGAACAGGCCTGCCAGTATGTGGTTTGCTGCTCAAGTGAGGGACAATGCGAACGCAAATTGAATCCAAAACTCCGGATGCCAACGCAGTGGGTGTTACGATTAAGACCCGAAAGGGCATTCCGCCAATTATTGAGGGAAGGGTCATTTTTGGGACCAGCACCCGAAACAAAATTATGCAGTGGGGTGCCGGACCAACCTGTCTGGACGATTGCCTGGAACGGAATGCCCCCGGTGCCAGTGCTCCGCTGTAGAGCAGTTAAATTTGAAGGACCCCTTCCACATCCACCCGGGTGTCTATCGCCATAGCGGACAGAGGCCGGGGAACAGTGGGTCTTGTGTTATTTACCTAAGGCAGAGCGCCCATTACTTTCCAATGCACTAAGCTGACTACATTGTTGGCATCCGGCACAGGCATCCTGCGTGCCGTTCAGATTTACACAAAGCTCATGGGGGAACAAGTTCCGGGACACTGCATTTGAAATGATCATCACGCGATTGGAGAGCCCGACTGCGTCCTGCCAATCTGCAAAAAGTCGTCAGCGCCGGCTAACCACACCCCAAGGTTCCCATCCCCAAAAGACCCCGCGGACCTGTGGCCATGGGGACCATCAAAATATTTTGATTCCACAAATCACAAGGATTTCTCCCCCACACAACAGTGCCAGCAGCAGGCCTCTGGAGAAAGGAACCATGGCTCTCCGCATGTTGCCTCAAGCGACCACCGACACGTATGCCCTCAGGAACCACCCCACCGGGTGGACCGTTAGGAACTAACAGGCGGCGTCCTGACGGAACGTCACGGACCTTACACGCAACAGGTTCAGGTCGGGAGGCTTGACTGCCGCAAAATCCTCCGCCGGACAAGTTTCAGCCATCACCGACGAAAACCCAAAAGTTTCAGGCCGGTGCGGCTCGACGGCAGCTAGATCCACCGCCTTAGGATCAACAGGTAATATCCAAGCCTTCGTGGTTGCGGTAGGTGAAGACGAGCAGTCGACCGGATTAGCCGCTCTCCTACCCGCACCCACATCTTCATCAGTTTCCGCTATCCCCTAAAATCACCACATTTTAACTAATTAAATGGTATAGTCCTGTAGATGACCGGGCCGTCTGCGAGGTCGCCCAAAACTAGACTGGGCGGGCGTCTCAAATAGTCCCCAATCATTCGTGGACCACATATCAAATGCTGGTGTGGGGACCTTCCTACGAAATTTACGTTTACTGGAAACCCCTTGATTGGGGTCAGAGGGCACCCTGACACGAGCATATTCTATCTCCTCTCGCATCACGGGCAACTCCGCCGCTGAATGGTTAGCGGCGACAACGGCGGGTGGAGTATCCATTACGGTGGTATCTACTAAAGAAACTTGTTTATGGCGAACCCACGTTGGGAGCTCCCTATCTCTACATGGTTTTAATAAGTCATGGTGTAGGACCACTGTTTTTTGGCGGCTCTCCACCCGTTAGAGTACAGGCGAGAGAACCTCCGACACAACATAGGGTTCGGAGTATTTAGGTATCAACTTACGACACGTACCTGCCTTGGCGGCCCCAACACGGTAAGTGACACTATTAAGTCGCAAACCGTTTTCTCGTTTTTGTCGTATTTGAGAGGTTCCGATTTGTTCTCGAGCTAGCTGATGGGTAGAACGAAAATTGTCCAAGAGTTGTGTAACGAATTCGGGGGGAACGGAATCCTGTTGGTTGGCTCCAGCGACACCCCAAACCAAGTCTACTGGCAGATTGAGCTCCCACCCTAACACTAACATGCTGGTATCCCGGTTTCCCGTGGAATGAATAGTCATCACAATTAATGGCAAATGATCATCCCAACTGTACTGGGGTCCGTTCAAATAGCACCGAATCATTTGTAACAACAATCGGTTAAACCTCTCTACTTGATCCGTTAGGGAGTGGTCTGAGTTGTAGTTATTTCAAATAAGTCACAGAAGGCGGTTACCAGATTTCCAGTAATGTTTGTTCCCTAATCCTTATGGATTTCCAGGGGGACCCAAAAACGACACATTAAAGTGTTTAAAAACCCCCAGCCACACCTCAGACAGATCAGACAAAGCCACAATCTCTACCCACTAAGTAAATTGGTCCACTATTAATAAGATATATTTATGACCTGACCTACTAACCGTGAAGGGACCCAGGATATCCATGTGGACTCTCAAGTGGGCTGCCCACATGATACATACCAAGCGGGCCCAGTGCGTTTCTACTTTCTTAAGGCTACAAGTTTGACAGGATTAAACGAACCGGTTCGAGTCAACAGTAATACCAGGCCAAAAGAAAGATCGCTTGAGCCTTTTTCTAGTTTTAATTTGTCCAAGATGGCCTGCAGTTTTAGCGCCATGCGCGGATTGAAGAACTTCATTCGGCAGGCCATGAGGCATTACTAATTTGAGTCGTGAAGAGTGGTCGTCTTCCCATCGGTAGAAAAGTACCCCTTTAAACAATTCCAATCGAGTCAGCCACTGATTTTTCGTAACTCGGCCCTGCAAAGGAAGATGTTCTGGTGATGCGGAATCTTCGCGCCATTGAATAAGGGGGAGCAGCTTAGTCTGACCTTTGATCTTCACTGACCCTCGCGATCTGTGTGAAGCATAAGCTAAATGCAAAGGAGCCGTGGTCCTCAATGTCGAAAGGCTCGCTCTCGTCACGGACAATCGACCACAGTGAACCATCGGATTCCTGACCCCTTCCCCTTTCAAAAGAGACGTCGCATTTGAATGGTCAGACGAAATCGTCTGACAGGATAAAGGAGGGACATTAGCTATAGGCACCACGTCATCAATACCGTTTTTAAAACGAGGCCATTGCTCGTATGCACAGTGACAATATTTACACCCGCCACACGACAAATGTTCGGGGAAACTTCTAGCACAATAGAAATCATACTGGGGTAACAAATCGGCTATCCGAGACAATCCGTCTGCGTTACCATGTAGCTTTCCATTTCGGTGAGTTATTCTCAAATCCTACTGGCTAAGTTCCTCTAGCCAGCGGGCCAATTGGCCTTCGACGTAGCGGAACTTTGTTAACCACACCAAACTATTATGGTCGGTACGAATATGGAAATTACAGCCAAGGAGATAGTGACGGAAGGCTCGGGTAAAAGTGACTGCAAGGAGCTCTCGCCTAGTGGTACAATACTTTCGTTATGTCCGTGTCAAAACATAACTAGCAAAAGAAATTACTCTTTCCCCGCCATCCTGTACTTGCGACAGGATAGCGCCAATACCAATGTAGGAGGCGTCGGTGTCAGGTATAAAAGGATCAGTTCAAATAATGAATGCTAAAATAGGGGAATCCAAAATAGCTAGTTTTAATGAATGAATAGCTTCATCATGCTTGGACATCCAATCAAACACAGATTTAGGACCCGTTAATTGATAGGGAAGAGCCGCAAGGGACCCAATGATAATTGACAAACCCAACAGAAGACTACTTACGTCGAGAGGTAGGAATAGGCCATTTTGTTAGAATGTCAAGTTTCTGCTTAGCTACCATTTCACCGTCACCAGATCAGAGACGGTTCGTCCTAAAAAGTCAACTTTGGTTTGAAACAGTTTACATTTGCTAGGTTTTAACTTTAAGTTATGTTGGCGAAAACGAACAAAAGTCTGTCTTAAATTTAATAACATGGCTTCGGCATCTGGACCCAATGCAATTACGTCATCCAAGTATGCCAATGCCGTTTTCCAGGTAAGCCCTGAGACGACTCTGTCCATGGCTCGCTGAAAGGTGGCTGGGGCTTTAGACAGCCCGTATCCCATGCCAACATGTTCAAAAATACCATATTTTGTAACAAAAGCTGTCTTTGGTCGGTCTTCTGGGCGAACTACAATTTGCCAATAACCTGCCGCTAAGTCGAGAGTACTTAAGTATTTCGACCCAATAAGAGTGTCAAGACACTCTTCAATAAGAGGTAAGGGGATGGCATCCTTGACAGTCTTAGCATTAAGTTCACGGTTGTCTATACACTACCGTACGGACCCGTCCTTTTTGCGAATAAGGACAGGAGCGGACAACCACTCAGAATCAGAGGGTTGTATAACCCTAGCCTTACACATGGACTCTAAATGTTTTTCTTCTTCGGCCTCGAATACTACGAGGGGTCCGACGCATGGGCTGTTTTACAGGGGGCTGCACCCCCGAGAATTCCCCAAGGTCCACGTTGTTAGAAGCAAAGATATATTGATACCTAATTAACAACGCAGTTAGTTGTTGTCACTTCAGGTGATAAATGTGCAACACGCTCAGCTTGCAAAGTTTTCAAATGAGGTGGTAACTCAACAAGCTTGTCATCTTTAGAGGGAACAGAGGTTTCAATGTCTGGTTCATTCGTTGGTTGAACGGCCCTGCTCTTAAAATGCTTTCCGCGCGTTTAACTCGAGATTTGGCGGGACATTCTGCTTGCTAAAGCTTGTCATCTGACCCCAAACGCTGAACATGATGGGAATTCGACTCAAAATTCACATTCCCTCGAATGAAAATCTTGCCATATAGTTTAATTCGCAGGAGAGTACATGTATCAAACACGACTGTGTATATTCAAGGAAGAGCCCAATTGGGACAGACTAGTTGCAGATTAAATCACTAATTTAGGTTAAGGGACAGACCCATCAACATGGTGTGACTAATCCTAATCCAGAATTAAATTTAATAGTGTTTTGAACAACTTGACATAGAGTGGTTTAAAGGGAGGTAGGGGTCCAGACGGATTCGATATTATTTGTGATTCAGAGGCAGGCCTCGTTGCACAAGTTTTTGTGGTTCACAACATCGTATCTCTGTTGATTGTGTATACAATTCATCGAGATACGTATTCGCACTTGCTTATTAGCTAACACAGTATTACGGTTTAACCCATAGGGATACCCCTAAGTGCAAACCTTTGTCAGGGGTTCCAAAGCGATACTCCGCTAACTCTCGAAAAAACAATACATATCTAATTTTTGTGACGTACACAGATATGCCATTCATAGTCTTCCCTTTATCTCTGGATTTTATCCCCAGCGTTAAAATAGCGGCAACCAGGCGAAGTCGTGCAGCTACCTTTAAAGCTTTCTTTTGCTGAAATAAAAACGTTGGGCTTGTGAAGTTTCGGACTAGTTAACCGCTAGATAAGTGCACAAGCTATGGACTGTTTTGGACCAGTACTTAACTGATCCTGCTGAATGACCCCTTCCCCTGTTAACAAATCACAAATCAGGTAGTCTGCTTGCATATGTACATCAATGTCAAAACGAATGTAAACTCATGCCGTCATCAGTTTTAATATCACCAACAATCAGCTTTTATTACGTTAACATATTTTACCAGTTTTGTCACTAAAGGTATCCACTGTACTGGTAGGCCTATACGAATTGGCAGAAATATATCAATTTATCGACTCAAATGGATTCTTTTATGTCTCATGCTTCTCTGGATCGGCCATAAAACACGCGGCATATAGTTCATCATGGCCTCTGCGTTAGACTTTAAAATTAAATAGCTGCAAAAGAGAAAACTGAGTTTCAGACGTCATTAAAAAGAAGCTTTGTTGTTCCCGTCGTTGTTTTCTCAAACATACAGGCTTAGCTAGAGATCCGTCCACATATCAATTTCGACAGACATATTTCTAAAAATAGTTAAATTGACACGTAAACATTCAGAATTTTAACTTGTAAAAGATAAGAAAATGGAAACATTTTGAGACGGGCGAAGGAAGCTCCCTTACAACCACCCGCAGCATAAAAACACGTTTTTCTGTTATAGGACTGTATCATTTCAGTGCTTTGAGTTATCATTCAGACTCCATTGTTTTATATATTATTTAATAATGACACCCTTCTATGCAGCTGTTAATTTTATTTGCAAATTACAATTCCGAATCATATAGTTAAATTTCCAAGCCATTGTATAAAATCAAGCTTAAATGTCTTCACCGTTATAACTTGGTCATTTCCGGTTTGGGATAAAATAACGGTAAAGACAGGGAGCAATAACGACACAGACATATTTAATTTGCAACAGGGTGCATCAATGTGAAAAAAATATTCTTCTATGCTTTAAATTCTTACAAAACATCAAAATATAATTTTGATGTCATAATATAAGTTCCAAGGATCTTCATACCCATAATCCAAATTCCACACACTAACGGCAAAGACTTGATATTTGTCCGACCTTATATAGATTCAACTCATCTTCTGAACAAGTGGCATGGTATAAGGCATCCTAGCTTCAAAATGGATCCCTTGCATCATGGCGATTCAGTATAGGCCTGCATGCAGTGCCATCTTTTATCCAATTTCTGAAGGGTGGTCAATTGTTTGACTAATCGATAACGGTAAAGACATACTAAGTTTGATACTATGTTTTTTATATTTCTTTCGTTACAGTTACTCATTTTTAGTTTAAATATTTCTTGGCTTACCTGTTAACAATCAGTTAATGAATGAACTAATTAAATCTAGTTAAATTGTTTTTGTTGATAATAAAAACATTGTTTTATATAGTTTAGCCTTTCTAACGGTGAGGTCAAATAGACCTAATTTTTGGCAGACTTATCGGAACGTTCAAACTGTATGTACAGATAAAAGTATCTAAGAAGTTGGAAAATTGATAGGGATGAGTGTTATGCATATACATTTCTGTATTCATTCATTATGCAAATCGGCCTCCTGAACTTTTTCATTTCGGCCGATATGCAGGTCAGCTAACCTTTTACATGTATATCTCCTTCGATATTTGTTGACGTTGAGAAAGTAGTTGACATCATCGAATATTCATTACACTTAAATTACACACACATAGAACACGGTGTATTGTATGCAGCTTGCTGTAGATAATGAAAATGACGCTACTCTAAGTTAAGTCGCTGAGTCGTTTCATATAAGATAATCCATGGAAAAAGCACCCAAAAAATAAAAACTGTTGTTATTATTATTATAAAACAAAGATTACTCAAATAGAGTAAACTTAAAACAAATGGAATGAATAATATTGAATATATAAAACAAGATATATGAATCCCATTGCTTTCTTTCATAAAATGACGTGTTCCGATCGATTTCCATTTCAAGACTTCAAAATGTATTCTATAAGAAAAACTAGTTTCCTTAGTGTTTTAGTTTAGGTTTATAAAATAAATAAAACACTAAAAATGCAGTATTTGTTTCTATTGATATGAAATTAATTTACAATAATTCTAAAAATGTTTATTGGATGTTCACCACATTCACAGATTTAGAATTAGTTCTCAGAATTTAGTATCTGTGTTCCATGTGCCAAGACGTGATTGATTTTGGGGTATGTCGGACAACAGGTGACACCACCTGGTGGCAAAGTCCACATTTCGTTTCTGTTTGTTAATTTGAAAACTTCTTGTTGAAATCGAATCAAACTTTATCTGATTGTTCCATGTGACAAGACGTCGCTTGGGATTAGTTTTGGGGTATGTCGGACAACAGGTGGCAGGTGGCAATGTCCAAATTTCGTGTCTGTTTGTTAATTTGAAAACTTCTCGTTGAAATCGAATCGAACTTGATAAGATTGTTCCATGTGACAAGACGTCACTAGGGATTAGTTTCTATGTATGTCGGACTAGAGGTGGCACCATCTGGAGGCAAACTTGATTTCTGTTTGTTAATTTGAAAACGTCTTCTTGAAATCGAATCAACTTTATCTGATTGTTCCATGTGACAAGACGTCGCTTGGGATTAATTTTGGCATATGTCGGACTACAGGTGGTGCCACCTGGCGGCAAAGCCTAAATTTCGTTTCTGTGTGTTAATTTGAAAACGTCTTGTGGAAGTTGAATGACACTTGGTTACTATGAGTGTTTCTTTTGAAAAAAAACTGTCAAGATGTGTAGGATTTTGTTTGGTCTAACTTGTAATCTCTTGTCAACTTTTTGATTCCGGACACCACCTTTTGGAATTCAAATCAAACTTTGTATGAGTGTTCCATTTAACAAGACAGAGTTCAGATATTCCACGTGTC
>JARDVA010130279.1:0-11085 GCA_030265315.1 Mopalia swanii | reverse complement strand
AGTCGTCTGGAACCAGCTCCTCCTTTCAGCTACGTAGGTGTTGATACCTTTGGTCCGTGGAGTGTGGTCACACGGAAGACGAGAGGCGGCCACGCCAAGGCCAAACGCTGGGCCATATTTTTCACATGTCTCGCCACACGAGCCATCCACTTGGAGGTTGTGGAGGAAATGTCCTCTTCTAGCTTCATAAACGCACTGCGACGATTCATCTCCATACGAGGCAACGTGGTGGAATTCCGATGAGACCGTGGAAGTAATTTTATCGGTGCAACTGACAATCTCAAAATTGATGCAGTTAGTGTAGAATCAGGGGACACCAAGGACTTCTTGTACAATCTAGGAACAACGTGGATTTTCAACCCACCACACTCTTCCCACATGGGTGGAGTGTGGGAACGCTTGATAGGAGTGACACGCAGGATTCTAGATTCCATGCTTTCTGGGGCTTCAGGGAAGATTCTTACCCACGAAGTACTGACAACGTTTTTGGCTGAAGCCAGCGCAATTGTGAATGCTCGTCCAATTGTTCCCATATCTTCAGACGCTGAAGCACCGGAAATACTCTCTCCTGCCGCTCTACTGACCTTCAAAACTAGACAAGTTGCAGAAACATTGGGAAATTGGGAAACTAAAGATTTGTATCGGATCCAATGGAAACGAGTTCAGGCTTTGGCCGATACCTTCTGGAAGCGGTGGCTCAGTGAATATTTAACCACCTTACAACACCGTCGAAAGTGGCAAGTCGACCACCGCAACATCTCCCAAGGCGACATTGTTCTAGTTGAGGAAAAGAACATTCGACGCACTGAGTGACCCGTTGGTTATGTTGTTCGTCCTCTTCCCTCGTTTACACTCGTCCAGTTGCTGATACAGTGGTCCTAGTGCCTTCATAGTCTTTTGGATGACTTTTGGACTGTCTTTTGTAACATTTTTCAAAGTGACTTTTGACCTTTGAACTCCATAGTGGTAGTGACATTACTTTTTGAAAGGAACTGCTTTTTTGCTCGGATGATTACGTGCCTAGTCATTTTTTGGTAAAGATAATACCTCTGCCACGTACCAGTGCAATAATACAAATTCCGCTATATGCTTCCTGTGTTAATTTATGAAAGTAGTTCGCATTTTTGTGGCATAGTTTATTTTCTGTAGTGTTTTTTTTGTAAAATGAAGCTACGAATGTCGTTTTTTCTATATAATCGCCTATATTGCAGTTTTCTTTGTTTCTAATGCAGTTTCTTTTCTTTTTAATTTCTAGATTTTTACCAAACACATCTTACCATGTTCATCCATAAAATAATACAGAATATCAACAGAACTTTGGCGTTGTACTTTTATTCTGAACGTTATTGGTAGATTGGGTTATCTGAATTGCTAACTCCTGCTCAGCTCAGGGAAGGCATGACAGTTGTATAATTGTATGTTATTGTCACACTGTCTGTTAGTCGACATAGCTCGGCTCGTCTGACCGGCTGTAGCAGACACCCTTACCGTTAACTATCTGTACAAAGAGAAAACAAACGTCTTTTCCCTTACATACTGGGTTAATTTACTTCATAACCTAATAATATATTGACGTGAAGATTTAATGAATATTTATGCCATGAGACTAGCAGGAACCAGACTAGGGTTGTCACAGGGTGACATTAGCTAAGTAACCTAGCGAGGAATCAATATATTTACATCGAAAACAGAACATTCCATTCTATATCGCACTGAATAGTTCGCCGATGCGGACTAGAAATGATGTAATAGGGAGTGTGTGCTCCTGGTTCACGTGGCGGGCGATTGCGGTAGAAGAGGGGGGAGGGGGGTCTTTTTGCAGTAGTGCTTTTTGAGCTACGGCACAACAAGTAGTCGATATGACTGATGTATCTCTTTTGCATTTTGACATAAATCACAATTTATTAATTCTCACGTTTCTGGTCAAAGCAACAACAACATTTGCGTGTGAATTCAGTCAGATATAACATTGTAGACAACGTTTTTATTAGACGTATTGCTAGGGCCTTAGAAGGTTTCTTAAAACGACAATAGAAATCATAACATGATTCTTCATTTAAACAGCACCTAGTCTACATTACGCGAGCGGCAGAATCCCCGTCTTTAGCTGACATACCAATAGAGAGGTTCGCTTGGTCCGTAACAACTTATGTTACCAAATTACATGCCCTGTGGACCTTCCTGTAACCGGAAACAACTTTCTCTAGCCGACGGGGGCCGTTTTTGTTGATAAGCTCCAATGGGCTATACATTTATTAGTAACCCATCCATACTCATTTCATAAACAAAAAGCCGGCATCTGAAGCAGATCTGTATTCCGCTTTTAAAACTGACATGAAGATTTATTAAGATTAAAAAACCATTCATTAACTACAGTATAAAACAAGTGATAGAGAAAGTGTAGTGGGTATTTACGACTATTTTTGTAATTTAATCCAAACATAGTCGTCTATATCCCCCAGATATAATATAGATAAGCTGTTGGAATTAAGCAACTTTTTGTCATTTTGTTCTGCGGAGATTTATTGTATTGCGTCATAAAAATGGAAAATTCAACTTTAATTGCTGCCCGAGGGCCATATATCAATATGTTCTTTAGTTGTGGAATAAGTGGCGCGACAATTGGTTTTTCGTGAAGAATGATTCTGAACATAAATTCTGACGTGTTATTAGAAATATATACCTTCTTTATTTTGTAGAAATGTGCTAAGAACACGAGCTTACTATATGCTTACATAAACAATAGAAATCATATCAACATGATTATTAATTTAAACAGTACCTCCGCTACATTACGGGAGAGGTTGAATCCCCGACATTATAGCTGGTATACCAATAGTTTCACGATGCATGGGGAGTTTCGCATGCTCCGTAAAACGTGCATGTTATCCTGGCATCAGAACCAGATATGTATTCCGCTTCAAACACGAACATAAAGATTGATTAAGATTGCATAACCAGTCCTTAACTACAGTATAAACAAGTCATGGAGAAAGTCTGGTGGGTATTTATGACTATTTTTGTAATAAAATCCAATCATAGTCGTCTATAGCCTCCAGCTTTTATACAGATAAGCGGTCGAAATTAAGTAACTTTTTGTCATTTCTGTCTGCGGAGATTTATTGTATGACGTTATAAAAACTGGAGAATTCGGTTTTAATATCTGGACGAGGGTCATGTATCAATATGTTCTTTTGTTGTGGAATAAGTGGCCCGACAATTTGCTCTGCGTGAAGAACGATTCAGAACATAAAATATGACATGTTATATGAAATATATGACGAAGGTCTTCTTTATTGTGTAGAAATGTGCCAAAAAAACGAGCTTACTACACATGTATGTGTCAATAATCAATAATCCTTCCAGGACCTATTCAATCTTTTTAAATATAACTTTTTCTGCCAGAACGGGTTTCTACACTATTCTAGACCATGTAACCATGCCAAGCCGTGCCATGCGGAACGCAGCCAAGTGTAGCAAGGTCGAGTTTGTTTAACTTTTCTATCAGATTTGATTGTCAGGAAGAGAAAAGCAACTCTGTTGTATTTTGACGAATACCATGCACAAGTTGTCTTCGTCATTTAATTATATCTGTGTAATGTAGATCTAGACGTCTCACTTGGGCTTAGCCTTGCGGATTCTAACTCTGTTTATGGACAGATAGGTTTTTGAGTCTTAAACTACATAAAAGGACTGGACACCCAATATTGAAAGCAATCAATTATAGCTTAATCTAACTATATAAGCCGAGATATTCCCGCGGCCAAGGATATAAATCTTCATTTTGGTGGACATTCAATTTCAGTGCTCTCCTTTAAAAAAAGGAATAAAAGTAAAAAGGACACAGAAAGGGCACGCCATAGCAGTAGTATTACTAGTTCAATTAAGATCACGTTTTGCAGTTCTATCGGTGTCATGACCGTTACTTAATTATCAAGATAAAGCAATAAATGAATTGATAAGAAAAACTAATAGTTCAAATGAATAAGATTTAATGGATTCAAATGTCCCAGAGAATCACTTCCGGGTTCCGGTCATGTAATTTTAACAACCGTCATAATTTAAATCATAACCTCTGTTCAATCGGAGGAACAAATCATTTAATCCCACATGAATTGTTATTTGAAAACAAAAGTATAGTTTAATTATTAGTGAAACTATTGGATTATTCTAACCACCAGACAGTACGGATCACTGCGAGTCAGATGACGGTAATCGCAACGAATCACTGCACATGAAGCAATGAATATTGATGAATCGCCCTCCATTATGACATCTACTCTGGGCAGGTTGACTGGTGGCAATCCTTCAAGTCTTCAGACATGATCACTAACATTGTATCTCAACAATCGAGAACCAAGCATTACAGCACTGCTATCTATGCAAACACGGATTGACATCGGATTAACGCCTGTACATGTATAAACACTATACAGATTGAATCAAATCATGTATGCCAAACTATGATTGGTTGATGTTTAACACCTTTAGGGTATGTCACTTATAACAACGGCAAATGTACACAAATATAAAATACTATAGTAAAAACCATAAAACATCAAATGTTTTACTGTATGAAAATAAATGTTCCTTTAGTATTTAAGTAAATGCATCATGATCGTAGCTTGCAATTACAAAGTCAATAACAATACAAATTGTATGTGCAACCTTTACCGTAAATACAGTAGTATATACAATACTTCTAGTGTTCACATAATCTCATCATTCCCTCTGGAATGCAGGTATATTCCCCTCTGGGAAAACGGCACGCTCGTGCATCAAATAACATGTATATGTGGAAACCTGTTTCCGCAATCACCTCCAATTTGACTCATTTCCAGCTTAGAAACCCATGCCCTTATATATCCGCCACATCAATATCACACAAGTTACAATTTATCTGCATGTCAAAGCATGCGTCATGGTCTAATATGAACTTAAACTGTGCAAACACTACTGTTTTGCCTCATAAATCGAAGCATTATACTCCATGTAAAACTACATTCACCATATAAGACGGCACCAATCGAAATGCAATAGTTAAGGGAGTTTATCATTAAAGCACAGTCATTACAATCGGTGTATAAACTGTCAACTGAGAGTGGTTCAAACCTTGCGTAAACTATCGACTGATTCCGAAAGTTTACGCAAGTTTTGAACGGTTGAACCACACTCCGTGTTTATACGCCGATAGAACTGCAAAAGGTAATCGTCAATTCGTATAATTCCCCACTAAGTCCATTTTTAATCTCCCCATAAAGCGAAAACAGACAAAACAGCTGACCTGACCTAGTTTCGTATCCATGTCAACGGATTCAGTCATATAACACTTGTATATTTTACTCCCCATTCAATAGGTGCAAATATTAAAAACACAACATATATGTTTAACATAATAAAATTTAATTTTAATAACCTGAATATAACGGGAAAATAAATAGGCATTTATAAATTAAAACGCTACCGTGAAAGCAAAAACAAAGCAGCCCTAGGAGTCAATACGTATGGCGACAAGAGGTGCTTCCATAACTGTATTTCAAATGACGTCGGTTGACTGCTAATGTTAACGATGGTACAAGAAAACAGTCTAATTTGGCGTTATTTGGTGTAAATGTTGAAGTTGTTGCTATTGGAAATACCTGTAGCAAAAAATCCTGGTGATACGGGAAAATTGTAATTCAGGGATGTCATTGAATTGTTAACTGTAGTTGATAACGAAGGGCTTTCGCTTGATGGCAAATGCATTGGCGGATCTTGTGTTGCGACAGCTTGCATCCTGATGAGTTCGGAGAAGAAACAGTAGATATACTAGCAGAAGATACAAATTTGGCTTGGAGGACTTCATTCATCTGTCTTTTCTGGATATAACTGCATCCTCGATTGTAGCTGCGGATGCTACTCTCATTGTGATGTCCGCTCATATACATAATGTGGCGCAACTCCGCACCAGCATCATTCAGGACAGTGATAACAGTGGCTCTGAGGGAATGGGCGGTAAAAATCCGACTTAAACCAGCCTCTTTAGAAATCGTGGACTTGGTGGATTGAAATTTCCTTTGCAACAAAGGTTAAGGGGTGTACCAAATCAGGTCATTCGTCGTAACAGACGTTAGAATTTTACAGAACCAATTTGACGCCATAGGACTGGACTTTTCTACTAAACGTTTCAGGGTATTCACTGGACACATTGGACCGTTACACGCATACCTGCGCTTGTCGGGTTGCGGCCTCGGGTTTTTGAGACCGCCCTGTGTTGTTTTTTGAGCAATGTCGTGGACTAAAGCAGCATATTCCCTACCCTCGTCATCAATCTCGAAGACAAAACTTCTGACCTACTGTTGTTTGTGAAGCCTCTGGAGACGAAATGAACTGCATTTAAGTACCATGCTATATAGAGGACAGAAATCGGTGAATCAAGTTGCAAATATTGTTTGATTTTCGGCAAGTTACCGGCTTCAATGATAGGCCGATGGGCATTTGGTTTTGCCTTCCCTGACTTTGCCTGGAGTTTCAAACAACCTTTCGAGACAGCGTTAGTCTTTTGAAAATCTCTGTCTCGAACAATGTCTATATCACGGCCTGTGTCACAGAGATGTAGGTTTAATGCAGCTCTCAAACGTTTCATTGAATTTCTGTGATAATCATTTCCCTTTCTTGGTTTAGCTACTGCATACAAGTGTCATAGTTTTTCCGCCAATTCTACACTAGTGATGACGTAAAAATCTACCTCCTGTTCAGTCTTTGTACACAAGTCTGAAATTTTAATTTAACAAAATAATAACTAGGTTAAGGTTTTTTGTCTTAATTTTGTCTTAATAATATATAGCTAATCATAGTTTGTCCTTGTCCTCATAGTCCTCGTTATACCTTTTTTTGTGTACAAGAATTTACAATATCATTTATATATCGAGTAAGACATATAGTCATTCATATTATCGTTGAAAATCCGGAGATGCCGCTTTGGTTTCCTTTTGGTTGACTTTGACTGATTTCCGTCTTCTTCTTCAGTTGCCATTTGAAACGCTGATCTCTTTCTATAGTTGGCGATAAACTATTTCAAATATATCCATCATTTCACTCAGCTGGTCGTCTCCTAAATTATCATCAGACAGCAGAATTATTTACAGTTAAGAGAACTTTACATTTTCCTTGTTAAAGAAGGTCATGCCAGTAGTATTACTGGTTCAATTACAGTTAAGAGAAAATACGTTCTCCTTGTTAAATAAGGTCAAAGCAGTAGTATTACTGGTTCAATACGGAGGTTTTGAGTTATGACGTTACGACATACAGAGTGATGTCCCTTTGCGAAAAGGCGTTGCCAATATGGCTTTGTAGGGCAGCCTGCCTATACTTTAACATTGCGGGTTGTTGGTTTTCAGGAAAATATAGAAAACATTGTAACTTTTGCAAAAAATCATATTTTAAGCTATAGGGTCAAGGAAATTCCATATCATCCTATTAACGTTTACCTGTTAATTTGCAATATTCTCTATACCGCCCATGTGCCAAATCGTGATTGGCCCTCACTTGCCCTAAACCGATAACTTTATTTGGCAAAGGGACGTCACTCTGTTGCCGTAACGTCATAACTGGAAACCCCCGTATTACAGTTGTGAGGACAATACACTCTCCTTGTTACAGAATGTTAGTTTAAATATTGATGGCACATGCAATACAAAAGGTATTAATTGCGCCAACGACGGACATCGAGCTGAAATATAACTATAATTATGTAATAATTGATTGTTCATTTTAAGCCAAACAAATATACACAGATGTTTTATCGTCTGATACGTTAATACACCATTTAATGTCAACTATCTTTTATCTCATGAATTGATCTGCTTATTTATTGAGCTCTGTAAAAAAAAAGCACTGGGAAAATGACTGTGTAAAAGTGTTATACATGAGTTGACGTTTCTCATTGGTGTTACTTTAAAATACAACAGCACAACACTAACTGACAGATATTCGCGACACGGTTTTGGTTGTCTCACAAGAATGACCTAACTACATTCTATCAATATTATCAAGCTGCATAAATGTACTTCCGGAATACAAAAACCAACGATAAATCAATCATCAAGAACATGTCCGCTTCATCATTTAAACTGACAGTCCTCTGTAAAAATAGAATGAAAGTCTTGTCCATACAATCTTGGGACTGGGCCCGTGAAATATTATTTCCCCATCGGATGCAACTGATACGATATGAAAATCGAATAATCCCAACAAAATTAGCACCCAGACCAGACCACCGCTTCATCATACTTGTTCTTGTTGACGGATTTGCCTTCAGCTCCGCTTGACCTTTATGGAAATCTCGCTGTGAACATTTTACTCTCACGGGACAGCTGCATCTTCTGGCAAATTATCTCTTTTGCGACGTCCCCCTTTTCAAAGTCAATGACATCAATGCCAAAAGGCATTTGAGTATTAATACTAAAACCATCAATGTGTCATCTTTAGTCAATGGAGGTACATGATCACAATATAAATTGTTTCATTCCCCTAATCCACTAATCTTTGTTGTATTGATTAATTAATTGAATTAATTAGTGTGTTTAAACTGAATGTAGCAAAGTTTTTCGAGGACATGAAGTTGACACAATATAAGTCCGATCAGTGCTTTTGTCATCTGGACCGTTACGTTTAAACTGTTCTTCACCTTATCCCACTGACACCGGGCGTATTCGGCTTCTTTCACAATATTCAGTAAATTCATATAACATTCGTCCGTAAAATTAACAAACTGATAAATTGTGTTTGCTTTCACGTGGGTGAAGTATTAGCATTTATTTGACAAACAATATCACCGTCCATGTCTATAAATTATGCAATTGAACTCATAGCAGTTTTGTGTCTATGTCAGCAACCAGCCCAATGGATAACGATGATATCGTTATCCATAAGAAAATACGTAAGTTAACATTTGGAGACCTTGTCGTCCAGATTTCAGTCCTTTTTTCAAGTCTCCCGAGTCATTTCGACACGCAACCTGGAAGGCAAATACAAATTTCAAGCTGAAGAGCAACGGAAGTCCAGCAGAATGTGTTATTAACATTAGTTACACAGTTAAATGCGTCAATCCGTTCCTCCGCAGAAGAATTCAAATGAAACAATCACCGTCATCAAATTTTTATATATAATGCTTTCATATACTAGTACATGTATATCACGCGCGTAACAACTGTTGATGGTTTGATACATACATGAAAATGAAATACTGTGTAAAGTAAAACGAATTTCAGAATATTTAAGACGGTTGTTAAGTAGCATTATCTTTCCCCAGCTTTCAGTAATAAATTTCGTCATTAGCTCTAACGGAATTATTTTACTGTTGATTACTGAGCCTTCCGTTCTTGCACTTAAAACACGATCCTGCGGCGAAAGACAGAACTTCATCCATACAATTTTGAAACTAATCATTTAGTTGACGTTTACGAAAAGCAAACATTTCTGTCCATCTATTATTTTAAAACCTCATTTCGTTCCTAAATAAGCTATCATAAAAGAAAAGTATCAGAATTACCCTGTTTGTTTGGCATGTATTCAATCTGGGGAGAAGATTAAAAGTAAAAAAATGTTGGTTTTATGTTAGGTTAATGACGCGTGGACATTTGTTTTTTGGTTAAACAGCTGCATTTAATCTCAAATCCCATTATGATCTTGCGTGATTTAATAAGGTTAAAAAAGAAACATGAACAGATATGTATTATTAGACGAAAGACATCACACAGACATCCTGTTATTGGCATTTTGTTTTTGTTTTGTTTTGTTTTTTTCAAACGTTTACATTTCATCAGCTTATTGCTAATTGAGATTATTAATAACAATACATCTAAGCCACGGCTTTGTAAATAAGCTGTGGTTAAGATTGTTCTCACTAAGGTGGTCGATTACCTGTTGTACAGTAGTGTGGCTTATCACCTCTAGTACCGATGTTCTCTCACCAAGGTGGTCGATTACCTGTTGTACAGTAGTGTGGCTTATCACCTCTAGTACCGATGTTCTCTCACCAAGGTGGCCGATTACCTGTTGTACAGTAGTGTGGCTCATCATCCGTAGTACCGATGCCTTCTCACCAAGGTGGTCGATTACCTGTTGTACAGTAGTGTGGCTCATCATCCATAGTACCGATGCCCTCTCACCAAGGTGGTCGATTACCTGTTGTACAGTAGTGTTGCTCATCATCCATAGTACCGATGTTCTCTCACCAAGGTGGCCGATTACCTGATGTACAGTAGTGTGGCTTATCATCTCTAGTACCGATGTTCTCTCACCAAGGTGGCCGATTACCTGTTGTACAGTAGTGTGGCTCATCATCCATAGTACCGATGTCCTCTCACCAAGGTGGTCGATTACCTGTTGTACAGTAGTGTGACTCATCATCCATAGTACCGATGTCCTCTCACCAAGGTGGTCGATTACCTGTTGTACAGTAGTGTGGCTTTTCATCTCTAGTACCGATGTTCTCTCACCAAGGTGACCGATTACCTGTTGTACAGTAGTATGGCTTATCATCTCTAGTACCGATGTTCTCTCACCAAGGTGGCCGATTACCTGTTGTACAGTAGTGTGGCTTATCATCTCTAGTACCGATGTCCTCTCACCAAGGTGGTCGATTACCTGTTGCATAGTAATATGGCTTATCGTCTCTAGTACGGGAAACCTGGGACCTATGAACATAGGGGACCGATGATCCACCCACCTTCCATGAAAATCAATATCAAATTAGGAAAACTCCTGCCCGTTTTTATATTTAGTACAACCACTAGGTGGCGTACAGTTAAAAAAGAAAATAGTGGTTAATGCAATTCTGTATAAATAGTACACAGTGACTATTTTGCTAAATTGACCAAAATTTCCTCGAGTTAGATATTTGAATATATACCAAAACTATTAAGTGAAAAATTATTAACGTTTGTGTCCTGCAAATGAAGATACATTAACTGCTTAATGTGGATAAGTATTTACTAAATGTACAACTTGGATTTTGGCCTGTTTTGATGTTCTCTCACCAAGTTGGTCGATTACCTGTTGCATTGTAGTATGGCTTATCATCTCTAGTACCAATGTTCTCTC
>JARDVA010130168.1:0-11086 GCA_030265315.1 Mopalia swanii | reverse complement strand
TTTTTCTTGTAAAAGTTATCTAAATACCGTTATAAAACAAAAAGCAGTGCTGAGTGGGAGCTTAAATAATATTTATCCTAGAGTTTGTAAAATTGTTAATCCGATATATACACTAGAACCACTATAGCTCTTCTTTGATAATAGCTAATGAGGTTTTTCTCAGGGTGTACGGACTGTGTGGCAAAACATTATCTCTAGTGTAGTACATATGCTTTTACAAGTCTTCAATGAAAATATACATGTAACATTTGAGTTATAACTAAGCATTGTAAAATCTCCCTGTATCTACAATATACTCATGCAGGTTGTCAAAAAAGAGGGTTTTCTCCATTCAAATGATAAATCAAGAGAGCCAGATGTTACAAATATGTTTGGAACATTCGAGAATAGAAACCAAACATGAACACCAAGGGAGACTATTTCCGTTTAAGTATTGAGCGTGTGCCCCCTGAGCAGCATACTTGTAATTGTATTGTAGCATATATACTATTATATAAGGAACCAATATTAAGGATAATGAGGAAATAAAAACTTTCTAAGTTAAATGGTGTTTTCCATCGATAGCGGTAGCGCAAACCGCTGTACCACGTTATAGCAAAATAGTTGTAATATACAATAACAAATTAAACAGGCAAGTAGTCTTTTTCCATCAACTACATAAGTGTGTTCCCTTGTAGAAACTTACGAAGAATATGGCCTATTTGAACGCTTGACCTACATGGAAAAGGAATTCCCTGGAACTCTTATCATTTTACACAAACTGGGAAAACTACCTCAGGCATTCCGTTCTCTGTGGTCCAATGAGAGGCTGTTAAATGCCATCGAGCAGCTGGTTGGTCCAGATATTATGGGTCATCCCGTCTGGAACCTCAGGACTAAAACACCCGGAAGTGAAGCTGCAACTGTGCCGTGGCATCAAGGTAAGTATGTTCATAATCTCAAAACGTAAGTATGGTCCTGTTTAAATTTTCAATTTCACCGCATTTAGTTCGGTGCAGGTGCTTCGATCGTGTTAATAGTTGTAAATAAAGCCTCTGAACAATCGAAGCTATCAATGTAAACATTAGCATAAAAAAAATCTATGTTTTTGTCGTAGTTCCGCACAGCAACTGAGAAATATTAACTTAATATGTGAACAGCCTTATTTGTATATTACAGATGCGGCGTATTTAGATCACGACGCCTATAAAGTATTACAGCCTACAGCCTGGATCCCTTTGCTCGATGCTAATAAAGTTAATGGTTGTTTACAGGTATATTGTCGTTTGTTTGTATAGTTTATGTACATTTGTTGTGTGTTCTTCTAAAATATCATTTGAGGACAAACATTGTTATCCGAATAGTTATATTGTGGTAGACTTATGTAAACACAAAATAAAATCCGCCCGAGGAGATGTAAACAGTATTTCTGTAAATTGATGTCTAACACTTGAGTTTCCAACACGGGTTACCGGTTCCAACGGGGTATCAAAACACACTCAAAATACAATTTTAACATAGTTTCTCTTCACCGTCCTTTTTATAGGTAATGCTTATGAATTGCCACATTTGTATATACAGTTAAAAAGGCGTTATGTCGTATACGCTCAAATGAAAATCGCATTCAATATATACTTTAAGCAAAGCATTTATGAATTAAACCTGGTATTTTGTTTTCTGAATTGTTGACATGAAAGAAGGTGTTTTAGTCTGATTTTGTTTAAAGATGGCGGAGGGTGGCCACAGAAGTGGAAAAGTGGCCCAGCATCAGTGCTGCGCCGGAAACACGTGGTATGTCAACTTAGAGGAAGCGGAAATGGCTAAAACATTGGGTAAGTAAATATAGAAAACAACTTGCTCGACGTTTAAGTTTAAATTTGTAAATCATTGTGCAAATATACAACTTTCCATAGACCTAAAAGGTATATTACTTTCAATGCTGTACAGTATTGCAAAGAGACAAAAGAGTTTCTGACAACAGCCATCTTGGATTTCTGCATGGCGGCTCGAACAACAGAGCATACCGTTTGGGAACTACTATGATATTGTCATGGATCCAAAGTTGTGAATGTATCATCATGAAAATTTAATGGGATTCAATAGCATTGTTTCGGTTATAGCTTGCCTTGTTTTAGCACTCCGCTATCGTTTATAG
Source organism: Mopalia swanii (assembly GCA_030265315.1). Lineage (NCBI taxonomy): Eukaryota > Metazoa > Mollusca > Polyplacophora > Chitonida > Mopaliidae > Mopalia > Mopalia swanii. The sequence continues at coordinate 8,952 of JARDVA010130168.1, read as the reverse complement.
CTTTGGCCTTTGTAAACTATTGTGTCTTCGTACCAACAAGTTACACTACAGAAAGCAATGGATAGTATAAATAGTCATAAACATTGAAAGCAGATGTTGGCTACAGGATTGAATGTTTTGGCACAACATTAGAACGAAAGAGTTTAAATGCTTTTGGTTGATTCTGGTGGTCACCTTGCACTTACCATTTGACGATAATAAAAAAAATACCACATTTATGTTTAATTTACTTTTTTAAAGTATGACGTTCTTTTACACTTTCTGCTCTAGGGGTCGATCTGGATAATGACATCAAAACTTTACCGGTGAAGTATGGTGGAATGGTACTCTTCAACAACATGATTCCCCATAGAAGGTATATTTGACTAGACGGCCAAAATTAACAATAACTTTTTAAATACCTAATTGTTGTATTATTATTGCGGTATAATTTTTTGGTCTAAGTTTGCTTTGGTATTGTATCGTACGCCCGAGATGTGACGCTCTTTACATCGTGCCCAGAATTCGCCAGTATCTTTGTAAATCCTAACGATACTATCTAGACTCGGATTATAGAAAATAGTTTTCCATTTGAGAGAACATAACTATCTCTGCAGAACCCTTACCGAGATTTGCAAGAATAGGTTTAGAGAAAATATTTATACATCCGTGTAAGTAATAATTTAATAAAAACATAAGGTAATAGCATTTTTCTGATATATAATGGAGTCGTGTTTGTGAATGATCACATTTCGTACAACATGATTTTATCTGTGTATGTCATTTTCAGTCTTCAGAATTTTTCGGACAAAATTCGATGGAGTTTAGACTTGCGGTGGCAGACTCCTTTCAAACCTGCCGGATTCCATGGTGTTATTGACGGTATTCTGTTACGGTCGTCAACGGACCCAAATCACAAAGTCAATTGGGACAGTTTTGACGACGTCAACAGACATCATAAAGCTCTAAAGGTGGCCGAGGAGGAGGTGAGAGCAATCGAAAAAGTACGGTAATAGATATTACTTGACAAACGTAAGACAGTGGATTAATAGCACCAAAATATGGTCATATGTACGATAAAATACATTATAAAAGTAGAGTAGTAGATATTACTTGACAAACGTTAGACAGTGGATTAATATCACAAAATATGGTCATATGTACGATAAAATATATTATAAAAGTAGACTTGTAGATTTCACTTGACAAACGTTAGACAGTGGATTAATATCACAAAATATGGTCATATGTACGATAAAATATATTATAAAAGTAGACTTGTAGATTTCACTTGACAAACGTTAGACAGTGGATTAATATCACAAAATATGGCCATATGTACGATAAAATATATTATAAAAGTAGACTTGTAGATATCACTTGACAAACGTTAGACAGTGGATTAATATGGCATAAATATGGTCATATGTACGATAAAATATATTATAAAAGTAGAGTAGTATATATTACTTGACAAACGTTAATTAAACTGTGGATTAATATGGCATAAATATGTTCATATGTACGATAAAATATATTTAAAAAGTAGAGTAGTATATATTACTTGACAAACCATAGACAGTGGATTAATATCACCAAAATATGGCCATATGTACGATAAAATATATTATAAAAGTTAAGTAGTAGATATTACTTGACAAACGTTAGACAGTGGATTAATATATAAATATGGTCATATGTACGATAAAATATATTATAAAAGAAGAGCAGTAGATATTACTTGCAAAAGTACGACAGTAGATCAATATCACATAAATATTGCAATATGTACGATAAAATATATTATATAAGTACAGTAATAAATATTACTTTGCAAAAGTACGACAGTAGATCAATATGACAAATCTACGGCCATATGTACGTTCAAAAGTATTATGTAACAAATGTACGGTAATAGATATTACTTGACAAAATAACCAAAGTAAGTATAATATGACAAAATTATAGTCATATGTACGATAAAATATAGTATAAAGTACGGTATTACCTAGCAAAAGTACGACAGTCATATGTACGTTAAACAGTATTATGTTACAAAAGTACGGTAAAAATCTATTTTGGCAAATGTACGACAATTGATTTAATGTGTTATATGTACATATGGATGTTCAAAGATATTTTGGTAACAGAAGGACGTTTAAAATGTATTTTGGCCATTGTATGTCACTTGATTCTATGTGACATATCACAGGGTCATATGTACGTTATCAAGAATTACGTTACAAAAGTTCGGTAAAACATATATTTTGGTAAATGTACGACAATTGATACTATTTGATAAATCTATGGTCACCTGTACGTTAAAATGTATCAAGTTTTATAACAGATGGACGTTTAAAAAATATTTTGACAAATGTACGACAATAGATACGTAAATGGATATACTAAAGTATAACTTAGCCACTAATTATAGAAATAACCAATGAATTACTCTTAAATTACAAACCAATGGTATGTTCGATTTGTAATTTACAGCTGTTGAATTCCATGACTTCTGATGCCTTGCATTCCGAATTTTGCGCTTTAGGCCGTACATGTATCATTCTTAGCGCTTATTTTTAATTTGTCACGCTTCAAAACGCTTTCAGCTAAAGGTTATTCATTTAAGTACCTTAGTGCTTTCCGCATTTGTGCTTAACAATATTTTAAAAGATTTTGAGCTTTGCTTTGGAATTTGATAACCCTACATAATGCAACAAACTGATAGACTTATCTGCATGTGCTTTTTTAAATTTTAGTGTTTAGGCTTTCCCAGTTGTAGCGCTTAGGGTTTTCTTCCAAATTAAGAACTTGGTCTTTCACAAAATTAAGCGCTTGAGAGTAGCCTAAGTTAGCGCTTGTGCTTTTCAATTTAATCGTTTTGAAGCTTTCTGGCATCAATGTTGGTAACTATGCATATTTAGATTGGGATTGGGCCCGTTTGATTCTGTAATAGCGAAAACAAGACACTTGTAATTACATTATATATTAATAATTTAAAATTATTTAGTACCTAGTAAAGGGCGAAGAACTAACAAATTTGAATCAACTATCTTGCAAAACATTCAGTTTGTTTCTGGTGTTGAACGAGAAAACGAGAGATTCAATGATTCGCAGTATTTTTCTTAAATCTATGGTACAAGTGTTGTGAGACTGTTTTTGTCATTTGACTTTTAGTGTTTAAAATTCGCACTGATCAGAAGTAGGTTTGATTTCAAATAATTCAAATAAATGAAATGGTCACTGTTTGTTTTTCTCAGGCGGATGATTGGGATACGACTGTAGGAGGACCCTGGATGTTAAGTTGGGAGACAACTCATTCCAATCGACACACCGAAGCTTTCAACAATAACGCAACCAAATGGGGCAAAGCCTGAATTCCGGAATGGGTTCCTTGAAGTCATCTGAAAACACAAACACTATTACCTTCATGACAACTTAAAGCCGATCTGTTTGTGATGTCTTTGTATTCTGTCATGTGATGTCTGCTTGTTGTCGGTCATGTCGAGGGTGGTTTTCTTCACCCGTTTGTATGGCACGCCGTCATTTGACCGAATTTACGTTAAGTACGGCGCTAAACCCCAATCAATCAAACAAACAAACAATGACGGGTTACTGTAGCCATGGTTACATGGGCACAATTCGTGGGTCTGTGATGGCTAGGATCTCGCTTAAATTGATAGTTTTGTTTACACGGATGAAATACATTTGAATTAACCCAGTCTTAATCTCTTAAATCAAGATATCCTGATCAGTCAATGGTTTCTCTTGTTAAGCCAACATTTTAGATTGACGGTCTTAAATCGTTCGCAACACGATAAAATGTCAAATTTCTCAATAGCATAACATTCAAAATCACATATTTCGCCCCAATGTCTACAAAACTCCTATACATTATTTTAAAATCACTCCCCGATGCTCGCGATTTCACTCGAAATATTGCATGGTTTTCCTAGAGCATTTTACTGCGATTTAACCACTGCTATATTACTCAACCCCCAGTTATTTCTCCAGTTGTCCGCCTCCCTGCCCTGATCGGGTAACGAGCTCACCAAATTGATGCCCATGTAACCGTAGAATATACATTTGTTATATAGCAAAGAATTTAATCACCTGATTATATATACAATAATTAGTAGGTATGTAAATAAAAAAAACAATCCTCTCGTGTTTCATTTTTAACTTATTCATTGTACAAACCTTCTATATTTTATCAATACTTTATATATTGAATACTTTAGATAAGTGTAAATAGTCATGACCTTCTCTCGAGATATCGGTTTGAATTTATAATGCGAATTGCCGTTTTGCACTGAGATTATTCTTTGAAAATATGCAGTGTATAAAAATGGTGGAAGGGATGATATACGGGACACCATGTAGGTTATCCTTTTCTCCATTCACAGCGATATTGTCAAAGAGTGTAATATTCTAGTTAGTATTTATACCAACAAGGAACTCGTGGTCACTAAAATTTTACGTCAAGCAATGGCTATGAGTGAATTCCATACAGGACAATGTTAAAGTTGCGTTGGAAAAAAATAACCGTTTAATCTAGTTAAACATTCTATTGTTACGTTTAATCCTCTTTACAAGGGAACCTATTATAGTTTGTTTATTTGATTGATTTGAGTTTTACGTCGTACTCAAGGGTATTTCACTGATACGACGACCGATTGTTCATTTTACAATTACACGTATGCTTGTTTAAATACGGCGGAAACTAGGAAGACACCTGGTAAAACCATAATGTTATGTCTTATATATTCCTTAGATATTAATTGAAGAGAAATTTGTTTGTTTAGCGTCGTATGCGTTGTTAATATAAACCGCGATGTCTAGATGTTTCACAGTTTTCATATGCTCTGGGTGAAGAAGATGACATAATCTTTAATTAAAGTTGCTTATTCTAAAGTGTGTGGATAGCGTTCATACGGCGGTAAATAGTCTCCGCCGAAATAAGTTCACAATTTTGGAGCATATTGATAGATCTATCAATCAGAGCGTAATGTTGCATTCACAACACCGAAAATCTCGCAAGTCTTGTCAGATTGAAGCATGTATATGTAGCGTTTGATCTAAAACAGTTCATACAACTACAATAAACATGCGCATATATTTTACTAAGGAAGATAAAGACGTGAGGCTTATGTAGTTGATGTGTCGGCAATAACTGAACGAACGAACGAATGAATCAACCAATCAATGAACTAACGAGCGAACGAACGAAGAAACGAGCTAGCGATCGCTGCAAGCACACAAGCAAGTAAGCAACCAACCAACCAACCAGCCAACCAACCAACCAATCAACCAAACAAACAAACAAATGAAACAAACAAACAAACAAATGCATAAGTAAATAAATAAATAAGTAAATTAATAAATAACATCATTAAAATATTCGGCGTTAACAGCGGTGGGATACATGTCTAGGTCAAATTAAGAGTAAGAGTTCCTTATGACTTTTATACATTTTTAAAACTAGTCTCAAAATATCAAAGTTCGATTCTGGCGTAAGCGTACTGCACAGATTCTACACCAATGGCTAACTGTAACCTTTTTTATTAGTTATCTGATCGTTCCATATAAAATGATGCGAAGAAGTTATTTAATTTATCCCCTGGGAGCCAGGGTTTAAAGGGTTAAAATAAGACTTTCTGAGGCCTGAGGGATAACAGAACAGATGAGAATCACACTTGGAATAGTTTCAAAGTGTCAACACAATTTACAAATATCCCCGAAACTCCGCGCAGTATGGTTATATACAGGCAACCAATGGCCTTCTGTTCAGAATGTCTGTCTGGCAGACTTAAGAATATTATTAGTATTGACGTTTTTCGAAGAGTCTACGGACTTTTATGACCGTCCTGCAAACTTGTACGCCCTGAGCCGCAGGCGACAACGGGCTTGCAGGACGGTCATAAAAGACTGTACACTCTGAGAAAAGGTCTTTAACGAATTTATTATCCGCCAAGCCACAATATTTGCGATTTTATTCACTTAGAAAACCATAAGAAAATAGGTTCTGCAACGATACGATCTTTGCGTCCGAAAAAAGAGCCACCAAAAACAGGTTTCTGGTATTTAAGCATCATTTAAATTGAGAGATTGTAAAGAAGATGTTTTGAACTAACTCTATGTCAACCAAAAATCGATTCCAAAAATAAGTTTCATTTAATTTCGAAAATAAAATTTGAAGCGTAGTTGTTGAAATTGTGCTTTTAGGGCCGCTTCCCAAGATGGATTTTGTGGCACGTAGGCGGCCATGTTTGCTTTATATATCCTGTGAATTCTTGTGACAATCGAAATCTTCCGGAATGTACGGGTTTTTACCCCCCTGAAAATTGACCAATCAGAACACAAGGAATTTGGTTGACGGATAATTATAAATGATCTCGCTTAGAAACAAATTCATGACGCACAGCTCTCAAGTAATAGTTTGGCCTCAAATAATCAACTTTGAAGGATTTCTTACTGTTACGGTAGAAACCAAACAGAAAAAAAACGATCAGCAATTTTATTTATTTACAATATTTGTTTAAAATAACAAAAATAACTGTGATATATAGTATAGTATCAGTTACACCCCAACTCAAGCCCCAGCCATACCTGCAGCCACCCCACTTTTGGAAATAAACCAAAATCTGGAAAGCAATAAAATACTGTAGACCACTCTTCGCAGGGTAATACATTTTGTGTGTTTTGCGCATGTTTTTGCACGAAAGTAAGAGCTGAAGAAAGTAACTGTTTGTTAATGTAAAGTGGACCTACACAGCAACAATTGAAAGGAAAATAACCGATTTATACCGTACTTCATTTCCACCTGAGCTCAGTTAGCCCACATAGTCAGTGCATGTTGTTGTTGCTTTTTTGTCAAAGTCACAGCTTTGTGGTGGTACATATTTTGTCAAAGAATTTGTATTGCAAAGCAATAAAATTATATTGAAAAAACTCTTTCTTCATTCATCCAAAAAGTAGTGCATTAGTAAATTTTCTTTGCAAATAAAGATAATTCCAATGGTGGTATCTTTCATTTATGACAGTAATTTCTTGATTTCATAGTTTGTAAATTACATGAAATATAAAATTACATGTACTTAAAATTTGTATAATAAGTCGTATTTTCAAAATATTAATTACAAGTCTTATACATAGAGATGATATCTACAGCGCATGATACGTGACGATGTATCAGCTCGAGTTGTCTCAGGTCGGACTGCAGTATTAATCGAGCACGAAGATCAAGATTCACATAGATACAGTACGACTTGAGAGTTGAGACAACTAGAGCTGATACAACGCCACGTATCACGCACTTTACATATAATCTGTTTATCATATACCTTCACATCTTCTCTAGCCAAGGGTTTTATATCCGAGCAACTCTGCATTACAACCCTTGGCGGGTAATTCATGTATAATGGGACTCGGCTTCCTGTCGATTGATTGGATGCATGGGAACTTCTACGCATCCAATCTGATGTGATTTTAGAACACTCGGCTAGTTAAAATAGCGGCGGCTGTCAATAACGAAAATTGCAGGGCGTGTGGAGATGTTTTTTTTTTTTCGAAAAAGGGAAGACGATTAATTTTTTCGAACTTGTTTGAGGTATTCAACCAACTCAGTGAAATTATTGGATATGGACCTACCGCTACAGACACAAATCACGGTATATATGCCAACACTGCTATACAAAGTTTATCCACCAGATGGCGTAGCTGAAACTCTCGTTGTACATGAATTATCTGCCAAGGGTTGTAATGCAGAGTAGCTCGGATATAAAACCCTGTGCGGGGAAGATGATACCTTCAATGTTTCTTGAAAGCTCGATTTGTGGGACAAATTTGACAAACTTTCAGTGAGGATCGCTTAACAGAAGCAAATTACTACTTATATACTATTAAGTCCGAGATTTAAAATAATCCAATGTTTAATTGTGAAACCATATAATAAAACGGGCTGTTTATCTTTTTTAAAACATATAAAACTACAAGCATGATTATATGATCTAAGTATTAAAAACAGTTAGATTGTTTGCTAATGAAATTTAAAGAACGCAGGTTTGTTAACATTAGAATCATATTACTGTGCAGAGGGAAACCCCAGTGACTGTGTGGTGAGACTCAAAGGTATATGATAAATAGAGATATGGATAACAAGTATGAGTATGAAGTGCTCTAAAATGACACCATTTCATCAGGCAAAATAATTCTTTTTCAAAACAGCGGGAGGTCAGATTGTCCACCCCCTGCACATTATTCCATACCCCCACCCACCCCGCGCCGTCAGGCACCCCTTCTTAAATATCCGGCAGGATCAGTGTGTAAACCTGCCTTATAGTAGAGTCCACGTGCGTTGATTTCATAAACCGGTCTGTTATTAAATCTGCAACGTCTTCGAAGTCTACAGCAATACATCCTAAGATACACAGTTCCTAGGCATAAAACACGCAATATAAATAATATGAACGTAATAGTTTCTATTATTTATATTCTTATTTCCCTTATCAAAACAAAACATTGATTGAATGTTTCATGTTATATATTAATTTAACACCTTTGTAATAGGTAAGCCTACGGAACAATGTAGCATGATCTCACCCATGTATTTAAATAGTAAACGTACCAATACTAGCATAAACCTTTGAAGTTGTTGTGGCTTATACCGCATATGGTTTGGTTGTCATTAAATTTGTATAAAGATAGCTATCTAGGTTTTAATATCTACAACAACAATCTATGCTTGCTCATCATATTGATATATTCGACCTATTTCATTGAATATAAGAGATTACATGTATATAGAGACCGGCATAGTGTTAGCCAGCCGCCCGTCTACCCGTCCGTGAGACGGGCATTTGTCTGCTGAGGTAATGAGACGGGTAACTTCCGACTCAGACGGGCATAATTATTTATTGCACTAAAATACACATACGTGAGACGGGAAGATTCTTGCCCAGTAAAATAACTTTA
>JARDVA010129947.1:0-11087 GCA_030265315.1 Mopalia swanii | reverse complement strand
TTTTATTACAAATTTTTAAGCACCGGCCCCCCCCCCCCCCCCACATCTCCCCTCGTGACTTCCTGATAATGTAGTGATGGTTCTGGTTTATAACATCACAGTTCTTGATGGTTGCAAAATGAGGCAGCTGTTGAAAGAATAACCTCCACTGTGAGGGATAGTCAGAGAGTTGTTCTTGTTTAGATTGAGGTAGCTTGTACATGCTTGCTCATAAACTTTACTGCCAGCCATTGAAAGAGGTACCGCTGTTCCATACGAGCTATGGTCCACCCGGAAACGATCTGTTGGTGCGTCTTTGTTTTGACGTCCTTGGCTTACCCTGTCCCCAATGAAACAAACAAATGTATGGAAAACTAAATCCCGTAGCCTCATATAATAGGCAGAAGATCACATCTCACATGCTAAGAATCCTTTTTAAGCGGGCGAGTTTGAACGGTTATCTGTTATCCTTCTACAATGTGCCAACAGCCTAATCTACGTATTGTAGAACGGCCGCAGTGTGCTCAAACATGAGAACTAAGTCATAACCAATGTATTGTATTGTGTGGTTTCGCGTTGATTGGTCGAACGACCGCGGTATGCTCAATCATAAACTAAGTCACAATCAATGTATTGTATTTTATGGTTCCGTGTGATTGGTCGAACGACCGCGGTATGCTCTAACATAAACTAAATTACAATCAATGTATTGTATTTTTTATTTTCGTGTGATTGGTCGAACGATCGCGGTATGCTCAAACATGAACTTAGTCAGAATCAATGTATTCTATTGTGTGGTTTCGCGTTGATTGGTCGAATGATCGCGGTATGCTCAAACATGAACTAAGTCAGAATCAATGTATTGTAGTATGTGGTTTCGCGTTGATTAGTCGAACGACTGCGGTATGCTCAAACATGAACTAAATCACAATCAATGTATTGTATTTTATGGTTCCGTGTGATTGGTCGAACGACCGTGGTACGAGCTAACATAAACTTTGTCACAATCAATGTCTTATATTTATGGTTTCGTGGGACTGGTCGACGACCGCGGTGTGTTCTAACATAATCTAAACCACACTGACACAACCACACAATTTGAAATTGTGCACTGTTTGAAAGTTTATATTCCTTCTCCGGCACCATTGTTAAGTTCAGGCAGTGCGACTTTGTTTGAAACATGATGTCAGAGGGCGTAATGAACCTTTCACATTCAATTTCAAATATAGCAAGTGAAAAATAAAACTGAAGCGGCCGATTTTGTGCAGCTCATAAGGAAAAGTGGACTCCAGCTGTGAGCTGCAGCTATACCATGTTTTGTGATGGTCTCCGGAATGCTGCAAAGAGAGAAATTCTATGTTTTGCTTTACTTCATTAAAGAGAACACGACAAGCGTCACCATGGTAATTACTCTTATAGATGTATGATGTGAGACAATTATATGGCCATACATGCACAGTGGTTAGTGGATAAGATGTCAAACGATAGAAATGACACCACGGTTAATGCAAGGAGTCTTTAAGGGAGAAACTCCAGTGCTTTGTAATTCCCAGGCAATTAGACATGAACATTTATCTTTTAATCTTCTCTGAGTAATGAAGTCAGTCATCCGCTGTTAACTTGAACCATCTCCGCTTTAAACACGCTCGATTCCCCTGCGATCTATTCCAGATCTGGTTTGAATTAAATCTCCCACCATACCATGTTTAATGGCTTATCTTGGTTCCGGTATTTGCTAAACTGTCAGTCCGTTTAGTACACTCAACCTTATAATAATTCCTTTATTTTCCCGCATTAATACACCAGACGAAACAGCTCGATCCTTGTCTTACTTTATCAAGTGTTTTGAAACTTGTAACCCAATCAAGGTGACTTGTTGGCGGTTGAAGCCAAGTTTGATATTTGTCGTAGGTGGTGTAGAGAATCACGTGGTGTGATTTCCACTTGGCATTGGAATTTTCTGTGCATATAATACGTTTTCAAATAATTATTCCTGTTAAATAATCCACAATGTGCTAGCTAAATTGTTATTTTGTGCCCCCACAGTACATAGATTAATAAAATACGTACTTCCGTCATCTGGAAAATACTGGACACACGTGTAATAGGCACTTGATTAACCTAAAAACACGAAATGACCAGGACCCAGGAACTATTTAGAAGAGATGATGGCTCTTTAGTTTTACTCGCGTGAACCAGAAGGGTGATTGTCAATGTAATGGACTTGATGATAGAACCTAATGACTCGGTTAAAGCACTCCTGTAATTACCTCAACAGTATTGTGTGGTCAATATACATTCCCTAGTGGTTTGATTGAAAGCTCGGTCCATTGTTAGCAGCTAAAGTGGCGGGTCTGTTAGCCTTACATTGACAATGAGTAGCTGGGAGAAGACAATCGCTTAACCTTTGGGCCTTACTAACGTCTTTTTCGCGGAGACATCCTATCTTAAGTTACACGTATAGTCCATTAAATGTAAAACGTCTCTTTTCTGTAAATTAACAAACACTTAACGCAGCTGAGGTCACTGCTTCTTTTATTTATTTATTTTTTTAAATTTAAATTTAAAAGGTTAGACATACCCCGGACCCAAAGCCACCACCTGCATCAATGAACCGTTAGTGTGATTCCAGACACCACGATCATTTCAAATAGATAATGTACTTTGTTGGCTTTGGGGAAATAACGTTATGTATGCATATTTACCAAACTAAGTGAAAATAAATGAAGGCTGTGTGGCATTGATCAAATGACAGGATTTTATTGCCGCCTTTCAGTTATATGTGAAAGTTGTTAAGGTATTAAAATAACACATTTTAGCCGTAGATACATTTAGTTATAGTTACAAAATCACAGATCACTATTTTCACCATGTTAAGTTCCGTTGTTGTAGTTTTGTGAACAAGATATGAGATGTCATCGGCTACAGCTGACAGATCTATTAGTGGCCCCTATGCAACATTGTACAAAGTTACCGCTGCTCCTCGGAAACATCCGGAAATATACGGAAAACACCGATGAGAAAACGCAATTAACCGAATCAATCGAGACTGTGGAAAATTCATTGAGTAGGTATTTATAGTACCGGGTAAGCAATTAACAATATTGTTCTTTTTCAAGATATCTATGAATTAAGACTGTAGTATTGCTGTCATCAGCCAAACATGATATGACCTGAAGAACTTAAAGAATTTTCAAATACTAAACTCAGTTTCATCTGTGTCAGTAAACAAATTTTAAATTAGTAAATGGGAATTGCATTAATTATCTAAGTGTAGCTTTTATGCTTAAATCGTTAGACTTTATGTACCATGAATTCCTTAATTATGACCGTTATTTTGATGGTTTGAAAACACATTGTTTTCAGAACAATTGGAAGACAAGATGAAATGGGTAAAGAACTATGAGAGAGTCCAGGAAATTCAACAGATGCTGGTATGGCCGCCAATCACAGAACTAGACGTCAAGGCCTACATACCAGAGGTGAGCGGCCAATACAAATGTCCCTTAAGATACGATGCAAGAATGGTTTTTATTTGGCTTTGATTAGCATTAGCTTAATGATGTACTGGAGAAATACAAGAAGCTGTGACAAAAGATGTTTTTTCGACAACCCAATATGATACGGTTTCAGTCAGTTCTGCAGTGATGTAACGCACACGTCTCGCCTTAAACAGCCAACATTCAGATTTTGGTTCGCCAATTACCTAGCTGTTTAAATAGCACTTAAGACATCATCATTTTTCAACAGTAAACTATAGGATTTCCATGAAGCCATTGATCGGTGTGGTAATCAATTCTAAGGTTTTCTAGAGCTTCCTGATATTGAGCAACTTTTCTGTTCGTGTCGTTTGTATGGTTTCATACGTTTTTTAGCTCTTAAAATCAGTGATGTACTGTTAACTGCTATTAGATTCTGTATAAAGACTGTATGACAAACGTTAGTACTGGAATAATGAAAAAAACAGATCATATAAGGTTTCCTTCTTCCGTCACCTGTACCATCTCATTTACCACCAACGAGTCATCTGGCTGAATTCAGTATGTATTCAGCACTGGCTTTTTGTCATTACCTGCATAGAAGGAACAATATCTGACAACATAACAAAGCTTCACGTTTAACGTTTGCGTAACTATAACTTTCTAGTGTTAAAAAACATCGCTGTCATATAAGTGCAATTCCCTTGTGTGTTGCGTAAACCACCAATCGATCGAGTGACAACGGATAACCATAGGCAGTTTCCTATTGATTTATTGGTTTGTTTATTTATTTATCCCATATTGGATAACTACATATCATCTGATTAATTTAACATAATAAATGAATTCTTGCGACTTAATAATATTTGATACGTTTATTCAATTTCTTTATAGTTTTTAAAGTCCACGCTGCTCACACAGCCATGTGAAAGATTACTGGCAAACCCAAAACGTCAGCTGTTACACGAAGGACAACTCTATATGATTGGTAAGGTAATCAGTGGAACGAAATCAGGCAACAAAGTTTAGATATATGTTACCAAATGGTATATATTTTTTAAGATAAGATCTAATAGAGTAAACATAAGATAAAACTGGGTAACATAACAACCATTTTTATATGTAAAAGTAGTGATGTGATTCGATGGAATTTCCACGAATATTGACTCAATGACTCATTTCCATAGCCAAGTCATTGTCAAACTTCTACCAAAACAATTACGTTGTGCAATTGATGTTGAGTAACATTTTCTGTTCTCTTTTGTATTCGAAGCCTTATAATATTGATGATTTTACTTTCTTCTTACTGATGAAAACACATTTTTATGGATTTTTTTTTTTTTTTTGGCTTTTGTTTCGGTAACAGAATCTGGAAAAGCAATTGACGTCCACTTGATGCTTTTCGATGACATTTTGCTGCTAGCAAAGATTAAGAAGCATCCCAAAAAGGTTTGATCAATTTTAGTTTTCAAGTGTATTTTAAATAGTGTCCTTCAGATATATCGGAGAGCATATTAATTAACCGCTTTGATAATAAATTTATCGATTGCAATAATGTTTAAATCAGTTTATGTTCTGACATGAAAATATTTGCATTCACACACTATTCTCTTCTTGAAAACAGAACACGTTTCTAGTAAAGTACCTTGCAGCAGTCTTGTCCACCATGTTGAAGCATTTCGACAGCCCCGGTCTCTAAGTATTGGGGCTGTCCGGGGCTCCCGATCGGGTAAACTTGGCTGCGCGCGCACTCACCCGATTAAAATGAATTAACTTCGGGCGGCCCGAATGGGTATCGGGAGCCCAGATTTGACAAATCGAAACCGCCCTTAGACTGAGTAAAGGGACATAACTTTTGTTAGAACCCACATTATAGCATGACGAAACTAATGACCTTTTGGGGGATTTGAGGTGAGATAAAAAGTGATTATTACATTGGGTCTGTCAAAGTTCCGCTCTGTTAAAGTCCTGCAATACATGCTATATCATAATTCATACAATTGAGGGCTACTTCATGTGAACCACCAATCACTTTCATCATGTGACATTTCGTAAAATAATTTCCTTTGATAGCTTTGGGTTGGATTGCAATCTGGTAACGCAACAGTGATTTGTTTAAATTCTATCTGCGCTGGGCGAAGTTGCGTTGTGTTCTTTATGTGCGGACTAAATTACTCTTTAGTAGCCTACAAACAAAAATGAATCAGACAGCTACAATCACACTGTGTTTTGATTCTTTCTTGAGCTGTGTTTCTCGAATTTTGCTTAAGTTAAATGATATTGTTTTCATGAATGTATCAATCATTGTTATAACTGAAGACCAATGTTTTGAATAAATGTGCATCGCAGTTGGCGACGCTATTATTGTATATTTATTCTTGTGTTTAGTTTTGCTCCCACCTACTGCAGTAGAATGGTGGGTTAAGAAACGCTATTTTCCGTCCGTCAGTCCCACATATCTTAATAGCTTGAAATTAGAAACAAATTCACAGATTCATTTCCAGCTTAGAAAGCAGCTTTCTCCTGTTAAGATTATGCATGGGATTTAGCCAAATATTGCTGCCTTTTTTAAATTTTATCATGTACTCAAATATATCTTTAAAATAAGTTGACCGATGGTCTTCATTGCTAACAGTTAGCTTCATGTAATTCCTGTCATAACCTGGATTGCTTTCCACCAAACAGCCTAAACCAATAAGACAATAAGCGCCATGACATCTGCCCTTTGAAGACGTTAGCAGAAAAGGTGATTCGGCTGGGTCTGTGAGCAGATTTTGTTCTCAAAATGAACCTTTTGCTGGGGGACTTGCTGGCTACTCAGCTTGTAATTTTTTTTAATTCAATCAGCTTACTTTTAGAAATCTCGAGTATTTATCCCTGCTTAAGCCTATGTAATTTATTCAGTGTTTCGTTTATTTCAGTCTGAGCGGGGAACGTTAATAGTTCACAGACAACCAATTCCTCTCGATAGATTCAGGATTCATGAAATCGGGAGTCTGGAAGCCGTCGGTAATATTATTCTATCCTTCTTCCCTTTGATAGCTTAGCTATTTCAATACCATTGTGTAATGTCCGAGAGTTTTATGTTTTCCAAAGCTATATAATATGTTATGCACAACCTATATCACGTTACAACTAGTTTTAGCCCGAATATTTGAACCACTGTCCTGTAACCTTGTCAACACGGTTAAATTCTCTACATAACGTGGGACAGGAGGATTAAGTGTTGCCAACAGTCTTGGAGACTCTCCTTCAAATGCCGTTCTGTATCAGCATCTTTAATTGGTGCAATTTGCTCTTGATTGTTTGTTTTGTTTGTTTGATTGGGGTTTAACGTCGTACTATATGACGACGTGCCAGCCCAATGGATGAAAGAAACCACCCTCGACATTACTGGCAACAAACAAAGATAGGACGGGACAAATACAGGACGCAATACAGACACCACAAACAGATCAGCTTCCTGTTCCTCTTTAGCTCTTAGAGCACCTGGGCAACATGAAGCTCCCTCCAGCCGCCCTCGAAGTTGCTCTTGAAGACGGATTCCATGTAGTTAGTCGCGTTGCGGCAAACACGATCACTGATTGGACACTTGTTTGTCGTTAACTTTAAATATAACACTGAGAACATAACCTTGAGGAGTATTTTCACCTGAATATATTTGAGTCCTACATGTATAGATCAGAAGTCATACAGGACATGGCTTCAGTGATATGAAGGCACAATACGCATTATCCATTAAATATACAATAATATGCAGAGTTGAAGCATTGCTATTTTATATATCTCATTAATATATCCAATTTCTTCATTGTTTAGTCCACAGTCTTAAAATCGGCTTTGTCTTGGTACATTCGAGTCGCTACCAACAGATCATAGGCGTCTATACCCTCCAAACGATCAATGATGGAGATAAGGTAAGATAACGCATACAGACATTTCAATTAACATAGCCAAGGCGTTACCTCGGGTTAAATAGATAAATGGTACGTCGAAATAGCTTTGACTTTTAATATGCTGAAATTCACTTAAAATCTTGACGGTTTTGGCTGCGTATATAACGTTTTGTTATTTAAGTTGTTTCTTTAACGACCCTGAAAACATACGCAATAATTCATAAGGGCGCTATTTTTAACAATTTTGGGGGCTCCGTGGCGGAGTGGTCTAGAGTGTACGCTCTAGTGAGTGTATCCCTCTGGGCCACATATCCCTCCACCTCTGGGGTCGCGGGTTCGATTCCCGCGGACCGTATGTGGGTTGGTATGCCAGCAACCAGCGGAAGGTCGTGGGTTTTCTAGGTTAATATACTAACCAGTTTTCCTCCCACAATAATGCTGGCCAATGGTCTGTAATTTGGATTTAATCGTTGATCTAACATCGGATAAATAAAAATTTTAAAAAATTTTAATTATTGGCGCATAAATAATATAATATAAAATGAGGTGAAAACCTAACACCTCCTGGGTGTAACACTCTGCTTGCCGGGAATATAACACCAATATAAAGATCATTTATTTTCACTTACGACTTCAGGCGTAAAATTGGGTAATCATGGTTTGCAGTGAACATATAAACAAATAACTTTAAACTGGTAATAATCCACGAGGCATTACTGATTTCTTATTGTTTATTAGTCAATCACAAAAAACAAAACAAAGGTGACTGATTATAATTTAACGCGGAACATAAGCATATTTTATCACTTCAGCAATGAAATGGCACAATAACTCCTCTAAACATGTGTAGTGTTTGTTATTTTTAGTAACAATTGTTTCTCTTTTGCTATGTAGAGACAGTTGTTTAAAACATACCACCGGAAGTCAGAGCGTTTGAAAGGGTGAGGCAATAAACTGACTGTAGCTCAACTTTCTATAACATGTATTTCTCTTTCCCAGACAACCTGGTTAACTCGCCTGAACGAAGCACAAGCTGAATTTATAACAGCAGCACAGAAGGAAGAGCCAGTAAAATGCCAGGAAACAGCAAGCCTACCTACTCAGGAATCCAGTACATCGGTTCTCGTTGAGGAAAAACCGAAAGTTTCCGAAAGTCTAGCAGCCCCTTCAGAAGTTTCAGCGGCTCATCGTTCACGAATGAAAGCTCTCCGACTATCACGTGGCAAATCCAGATCAATGGACGCCGGTGAACTGATGCTCTGTGATAAGTTATAGCGTCAAAGGCTTGCTTTCTCATATAAGATTAAAAGTGCTCGGTGTTAAAGGTCGATTTTTCCTTTATGGTTTCTTTGAGAATTGTTTTGGACTTTACGTCTGTGTGGATTTTGAGAAAGTTTCATATCATGCCATTATTACAGGATATTTTACACAAAAATGCAGACATTATATGAGGACGAGAGGATTTTGAAAGGTGTTTTTCGTAGATATTTTGATCTAAGAAATGCATTGCACAAGGCAGGCTTTAATTATCATCAATTTCCGTATTCATGGAAAAAGTGCGGCATCGTAGATAAGGCTTCCCAATAAAAGTCAAATTTCGACCAATGGCGGAGCTCTTTTTTTTTCAGTAAGATCAGAACGTTTTTTGTGTTAACTGAACTAAATGTATGGAAAGTCAATTTTGTATTTCTTTCCAGCAGGAGTCTGGTGATACAATTAGCAGAATTTATCATTACAGTTACTATGTATGAATTAAATTTTTCATTTTTTTTTTATTTGTCATTTTTATCCCAAACTAATGTTGTACGACGTGGGGCTAGAGCGGCTACTGTCCGTCCGCCCGGCACTAATGTTGTGAACGCGATAACTTGGAAGCAAATTATCGAATTAACATCAAACTTGGGAATAAGCTTTCTCCTGTTAAGGCGATGGAAGGAATTGCATTTCACCAAATTCCACAAAGACCCGTGGCCATTATTGTGTAGTTTTACAATGTTCACATCTGTACATGCTGTTACCACGATCACTTCAAAACATACACCGGTTCAGACTTGGGAGGAAGTTACGTAGAGAGGAGAGATATGATTGCATTTCACCAAATTCTGCAAAATAAAGTGGCCTTCGTTACGTAATTTTAAAGTATTCTCACTTGCTCTGAACGCAATAACTTGAGAACAAACTCACCGACTAACTTCAAACTTGAAATGTAGCTTGCTCCTGTTCAAACAATGGATGGGATTGTTTTTTACCAAATGCAGCAAAGTAATGTGGCCGCCATTACGTAATTTTACAGTATTCACACCAGTGTGTATTGTGAAGTTGATAACGGGAATACAAATTCATGGATTACCTTCAGACTAGGAATGTAGTACCACTGTTCAACGACCGATGGGATTGTATCTCCCACTTAATTCCACAAAATTAATTTGTGGTCACCTCGAAAGTTTACAATATGCACACTAGTGTGTGCTATGAACATAGCAACTTGAAAACATATTCACCTATGAATATTTGGAATGTCTCTGCCCCATTTTAACCCGATTCACTTCAAACTTTACAATTCAGCTTCTACGACTTACAATGATGGATGTTATACCATTCCAACGAATATCAGTGTGACCACCGTTATGGCAAGCCGTTTTATCACTTCTATACTTTTATTCTACATATGTCGAATTAGTTTTGCTTTTATTTTACTTATGTACAATTCTTTTTCACATATGTGAAATTCTTTTTCATACATGTGAAGTTCTTTTTTACTTATGTTGAAAAGATTTTCTCTTATTGAAAAACAATTTTAGATATGTAAAATAAAAATTGTACAATTACAATTACAATATTTACAATTCTTTTCAACATATGTGCAATTCTTTTTTACATAAGTAAAATAAAACACAAAAACCTAACTATTTCACATAATGTGAAAAAGAATTTCACTTATGTAAAATAAACTTTTAATTGTTGATATGTGGGCCTACAAAAGTGTTCCACTTATCAAAAAATTGATAAATGGTTACTCCCCATAAACAGGGAGCGTATCCAACCTTCGTTTGTGTTCATATCGTCTTGTGGAGGCTTTCAAGACGAATGCAAAGACGATAGAAATATATTCTTCATGCTGTGCAATTTAAGCCTCAGTCAGGCACACTCCAATGTCGAGACCTTGATCTGGATATGGTCCCCTTGCACTGGCCTGCAGAGAGATTACAACAACAACAAAACAAAGCGCAGTAGGTCATTGAGCGCAGACTGCCAAAAGTCGAACACTCGCATTTATTTACAGCCATCAACGGCTGAAACACCAAACCATACATCCTATTACGAAAAATGACAATAACGGTGACAAATAAAGAATAAATATTAGCCTATATCAGGCGGCGGGTTTATTCTTATTCAGTATTTTTGTTGTACATTACATCATTTTATTTTCCCGACGAATCAGACGTAGTAATGCAGCGTAATGCAGCATGCTCAATACTACGCTCGTATAACCAGCGATCGACTAACAGCCGTAGGCCATACCCTCACGCTGGTTCAAAGGGCAGGGTTTGTTAGGTAAGGGGCCTAATGCATAAAACGACATTGTCCAATCAGATGCCTGAGATGCGCGGAGTCAGGCTGGAGCTTCACACAAAATTATATTGGTTGATCTGGTTACGTGAGCTAGTGGACAACGAAAACGGATGCAACAACAACACGCACCTGTAACCAAGCAAACAATCAAAGCCGAAAG
>JARDVA010129725.1:0-11089 GCA_030265315.1 Mopalia swanii | reverse complement strand
CAAGAACTGTATGCATAATCGTATGTTAAGACGTCCAGTTACATTGCACATTTAAAAAGTTGATATTTTTGTTAAGGCTAGTTGTCGGGCATTATTTTGTACATCCGCTTTAAATAATACTGGAGACGAACATCAAATACTCCTCCTTTGTACGATAGTTTTTCTTTATAATTTGACTAGAAACTACATACGGATTTTCTTGCAAACAAGTTTGGTATAGCAATATTTACAACTCGTGTGTCGTGGTCCTGCATTTCGACCGATTGCATTTGTAGGAATTAACACGTAGGTAAATTCAACACTCGTTATGAAATACATATAAAAATGTTCTTAGATCTCTCATAACATAAAATATCCGTGGTTTTACTCGATCTGGGCAACAATTGTTAAAACAAGTGCACAAAAATAGCGAACTTATCAACCTCATCGGCCAGTTTGTTTGTTTGATTGCGGTTTAACGTCGGACTCCAGGGTTTTTCACTCATATGACGACGGATTGTCGATTTCACACTGTGTCTTGCCGGTGGAAAACCAGGCGGAAACCTCGTATAAACCAACCCCGAGATTACCGGAGCCACATCGTGTGACGCACTCGTATACCTGATGGTCGACAGACAGAGTCGATCCCATGAACGGGATCCTGTCCTCACCCAGAATATATTACCTAACATGAGTCGAGATGACCGCTCTGGATTTCCAGATCTTCAGAACTTTCGGTGCCCTAGCAACTAACCGCCCCTGAACCCTCGCTCTTTTGTTAGGTTTTAATGTTTCAAACTTCACATGGCTCTCACAAAAACACGGTAGCCTGATTAAGATAAAATAATTCTTTTTCCATAACGTATTTTATTTACTATCAAACACTTACAAGCCAGGTGACCGTGCGCAAAAACTATTTCTCGCTTTAAGACTTTGGCTGGTAAACATGCAGTAAAACCCCCTGTTTATAACAAATTTTGTCCAAAATATTATATAGACCCAATGTTAGTACTGCACGCTTTTGTCACGGTTTCGGTTGCATTGCTCTCTCCAATTGATACAAACAATGTTTATGACGAAAACGAAAAAAAATGGTACGGATATAGAATTTGAATTCTTTAATGGAAACTATCAATATACTAGTACTATCACTTTGTGATTTACAAACATCACATCTCAGGCCTAACTCAGGTCGATGATAAACACAATAGCTGATAATTTTAGGCAGAAAAAAAAAATTCAGTGGCAGCGGTGGGATTCGAACCCACGCCTCCGAAGAGACTGGTGCCTTAAACCAGCGCCTTAGACCGCTCGGCCACGCTACCTCGGTGCCTCAGTTAAAATCAATAACTTCCGAATTATTGACCCTTGTTTTCCTTAAAAAGAAGAGTAATACATGTAAATTTTCCTACCAACACTACAGCCCACAGCGGCTCGCATGATAACTAATATTCAACGATAAATACATGATAAATACCCGAGTATCAAGTAGTTTAGTCAGGTAAATTAAAGGGATACCACTCTGGGGAGTTTTTTTCTAGAGTTGTCGGCCTTTCGACGATCACACTGTGAGTTTAGCTGCACATACAGTCAGGACCATTGAGAGGGGGAGGGTCAATCGGGGCCCATGAATTTAGGGGGTCACAATCCAAATGAGGGTGTACTTTGAACAAGGGAAACAAAATAAAATGTGTGCTTTCGTGAATATGTAAGTGACAATTTGGAGTGGTAGATATAAAATTCTTCATACAGAAGTAACCCCAGACTCAACTGTGTTACTTGATGGTTACAAAATGCCTTAGTCCAATAAGTCAGGTCGATATATTCCGAACTCCAGCTATAACCCGAAATAAAATTGTTTGGGGTCGAAAACATTGCCTTAATATTATGTCTGGTATGGCCAGTTACAGCATAGGCCTAAACAAACAAATTTTAATTACGTTATATCTAAAGACAGGCTCTGCAGCGGGAAAACGAAACTACTATATATAGGCACCTTTCCACTTCAAAAGGATTTTCAGAACAAACCTGCTAAATCTATTTTGTTCTCTGTATTGCCCTTTCATATGCCAGTTGCCTCTAATTGTTACACAAAAATCACGTGTCATAGGCAAAGCTTACCGTAGGCCTACCAATGAACCGCTAAGCCATATATTTATAAGGTATAACCACGAAATCGTACAATTTTAATTCCTGTTGTAAGAACACAATGTCTTTTACTGGTCTCCTTATAGGAAGTACCGGTACACGAATTTATATTTCCAACAGGGTTGTCAACTGATTAAAATTAATTTATTTCTATAATGTAATGTCATCTATATAGCCTACCGTATAGACTGTGTATCATAGTCATGGTATGATATAATAATGATGGCACAAAGATCTGCTCCTACAAATACAATTTTGACAATATTTTGTTTTCAAACGTTATCATTATTTTTATAAAGCAATGACGGCAATGAGCGACATTCACATGGAAACGAACAGGACGTTTTTTTACAGCTGGTTTAGAAATACCACTCGGTTCTTCGGAAACTAGCCTACCCACGTCCGATTCTGAGGCCTCTCGGGTGATACGACGCCATGATTTATGAACTATAGATTAATTGCACCAAAGCTACATTATAGTTTTTAAAAAACCAAAAAAAACCATTATATTGGAAGTTAAATTGCAGCTAAATATATCACTATTCCTTGTTACGCGTACATTTTTTTGTGAATGGAAAATGGCGACCTGTGAGCGTTATTCAAACAAAAGATAGGCCCAAAGACATCATCGAGCTGTTGGCCACAAAAAATAGAGTTATCTCCCATTAACGTTATGACTAGCTCTATACATTCGAAGTAAGTTCACCGTAGGAATGGCCGATGCTGTTTCAATATATGGTAACAACTGTTGATCAATGTTAAAACACTTTTTCGTTTCCTTTCCGGGCAGTTCCATATGCGGGTATTCGTATGTCAGTAAACAAATGAGCATCACCTTGTCACAAAGAAAACACCGTAAGTGTTTGAGTGAAATGAATGTTAATATGGCGTTAAATACCAATCAAAAGATTGTGAAAAGCCGACTAACAGCCATACACTATCATCGTCACAGCGTACTGTAAATAGAATGTGAACTCACTCATGAGTAGGTTTACACAGATAATATATGGACTATGAACTGAGCACACCAATGTAGGCCTACCATAGTTTATTATTTGTTCTACCTGTATGCAATATGCTGATTAATGTTTTAATACAGCTGTGATAGATAGAAGTAGGTTCCCTGTATCGTACTGTCACTTATATGCGGTATAAAAAAGCTTCCGTCATTTCGATTCACCTACCTTCGAATTTGATAGAACGATATGCGAAAGATCGTTATTAAAGTGGACACCACGCATGGATCTTCACAGACGTTGACCATCTCCGATTTTCTCTCTCGGGATATGTAATGAACTGTGTAGACCTATGTTTGGAACGGCAGGAGATGGACGCGATGAATAGAATACAAGGAAGTAACCCGTTCAGATAGTGACAGTGTTGGCAAGCAGTTTATGAAACCTTTATATCAGCCATGATGATTACTGTTGATGGTTTTGTGGGAAACCACACATGCCCACCGTTAAACGCAGCACATCATGTGGCCGTGGTGTTGATACTGACCCTCTCTATTCTCTCAATATTAGGCTCGATCCTTGTCACAATTACGTTTGCGGCTTTCAAAGAACTAAGGTCCACCAGCCGAAAACTTTTCTTGTTTTTATGCCTGTCGAACGGTCTTTGTTCGGTAGCACATATATCTATGTTAATCATCTACCTAGTTAGCCAGAGCCTGAGTCCCAAGGACTTGTTAATCTACATCCCCAATATATTCTCTATATATTTCAACATCAGCTCGTATTTCTGGACCGGCAGCCTCACGGTGTATCTCTATATGGTAATTGTCAGGAAGCGAATTACAATCAACCCCAAGATCTTTCATTCTCTCAGCTGGACTATACCAGGTAATTTACTTGAAAATGGTTTACTTCTTTAGTTGCTAGTCATTATATAAACCTTAAATGGCTTAATATTTCACTAAATTAAGAAAATGAAATAACACTACATACACGTGGCCATTGGTAGCGATGAGCTCAATGAGGCGATGGTCCAGGGGCCGCGCAGGCCCCGGAAGCTCTTGAGTTCTACACAGTCGCATGCACGTTCTGGGCCATTTTCACCATATATAACTTTTGTGCACTGTCAGAAATTTGTGTTGATTGACTATAAATATCACAGTATATTGTCGCACCAAAGTTTACTGTAAAACGTTTACATATGAAACAACAGTATAACTACAATTGTCGTTAATATACGTCATAGTGTTGTACATTTACAAATCTGGGTGAATCTATAATAATTTGAAAGGTGATAGTAATTTTACATTTAATTAAACTGTAATTTTTAAGCAGAAATATATACTGTAAATGAATATTACTCTCGATTCGGATGCATGTTCACAGAATACAAAATCGATGCTGCAAATTTGACCAAAACGTTGCTGTAGGATTACAATTCAATAAAAACACAGCTTTGTGAGTGTAAAATTACAAAACAAAATGGTGTTGAATTTGAACAAGAAAATTCACTGTCGTCTTTAACAAGTTATATTTGTTTAAACTTACAAAGGATAGCAGTAGATTATGGTGTTAATTTAATATTTTGTTTTCATTGTATACATATAAATCAAAATAGATATAGAGTTCAAATAACAACACAGCCTGTTATCAAACCACCATCAAATACATAGATTTTCTGTCCAACATATTTCGACGCATAAACAAACCTGCAGGTTTATCTTCAGGTTTGAATTATATTTGTCTTTACTGTACAGATGCCCCGTGTGAAATCAAATTCAAAATATATGTAGGCCTACTTAGGCCTATATTTGGCAACCAAAGACAAATAT
The DNA here is from genome assembly GCA_030265315.1 of Mopalia swanii. Lineage (NCBI taxonomy): Eukaryota > Metazoa > Mollusca > Polyplacophora > Chitonida > Mopaliidae > Mopalia > Mopalia swanii. The sequence continues at coordinate 6,174 of JARDVA010129725.1, read as the reverse complement.
TAAATACAATTAACAAGAAAAATAAAATATATGGTAGCGTAATTAACATAAACTGGCCCAACTGTTGTGAACATTGTACCTGCAAAACGTATACCGCTTGTATGCGATACCAGTCATGTGCTTGAAAATATGGCCTTTATTTGTGTCGGTACAATAGTTCAAAGCTTATTACATAAGAGATTTATGACTGTTCATATTTCTCGATCATTAGCTTTTTTTCATTGGTATAAAATAGCCTAGCGTATGCTAAACCTCGGAGAGAGCAGTACGCCTAGGCCCCCGAAGCTTTCGACGTTTACACAGCCACAGGCGTTTTATTTTTGTTTACGCCATACATGTATAAAACAAATGTTTCTCCCAGAGGCAAGTTTCCAAATATATCTTAATCTCGGGTGTTCAGATTTGTGTTTCTCTTGTGTGCTATAATAGGTGTAATATGGTTAACTATAACATTTGATGTCAGTCTTCATTACTTCATCTTCTTGTTAGATTATTGAATCTAAGTGTTGCTTATCTGAGAGGCTTTTTACACCAGATCAGTTTATTTGTACTGCCTCTATCTACTTGCTGACCAGAGACGCTATGAATCATCGTGGCTGGGTGGAGTTGGAGATAACTATAGGGGCCGGTGGACTTTTCGTTTCATTTATTTGATCTAAACGGTTATACATCATTCTGTCCTCTCAGACGTGAAGCTAGATAAAGTTTGATTCAATGAAACACTAACTTAGAAAATCTTTTAACAATTAGCTCTGGAAGAGTGGCTAACTAATTTGTTTTATATAATTAATGTATAGGAATGTATGTTTTTTTACATTTGAGGGAGGAGGGGGGGGGGCAAATTGGAGGGGGGGATAAAATTCCCCGGAGGCTTAATCAAAATATTACCTATCGGCAATATGTTGTAAAGTTATTAGAGAGAAAGCTTACAGATAATTTCTTAGAGTATTGAAACCAATCTGTACTCAGCTCCTCCAGAGGCCAGTTTTATGGAACTTTTTTTAAAGTCCTGTTTTTGAAAATAATTTAGATTTAATGCCAGAAAGAGCTTGTATTGTATTTACCAAATTCCGCACCTTAAACCACAAGCTTCCTATTAAAACTGTGCGGTGGACAAATACATATTTATATTGTACACACTGAGGCGAACGGTTACGTTGTACATGTAGTTCGTTAAGGATAAGGTTTTATGTTAATTTCAGGGTTAGTGCTACTGTTAAATTTAATATTAATCCTAACCCAAAACTAAAATTACCGAATTTTTATTCATTAAGAGCAGCGTCCTTTATACTTGTTTTCAGGTGTCGTGGTCATCACTGTTGTGCTTCTTGAACATTTTCTAAGTGGTCATAGCAAGCCAATGGTATGTCTGACTGACGTTGTTGGGTTGACAGGTGCGCGATGGGACTATATCAGAGGGGCAGGATGGGAGCTCGCTACGTACATTATCATAATACCCTTTTTTTCGCTAACATGTGTATACATGTTAAAGGTGGGTGTACATTTATTAATATTAAAATATATATGATTGCTATGCGGTATAAATTTTAACAAAATAACAAGCAAAATATTTTTCTAAGTGTACTAAATGCAATAACTCATTTTGGTAACTCAAATATTGTTGACTTTGGGATCTCGTTCCTACTTTGTTACATTCTTTATTATCAACTAAATATTCTTCAAAATTTTTAAATTAGTATAGTTTAAAAATAGTTATATATAGTTTCTATACATTTATTGAACCATAGTCAATGTTAAAGAATAAAGAAACACAAGATATGGCGGGAAAATCGATGCTTACATGATTATGAAATCTATCTACATACTAAAATATCAATTTAAAGACTATCTACTCAATCTCGCTTTATTTATTTATTTTTGTTTTCTCACCCTTTAATCCGTCGGTCACATTTGGGAACAATAAAAATGTTAATATCTGCCGATTGTGTGTGTAAATAATATGAGGTCGATTATGACTTCCGGATAACAAATATCAAAATTTATGTGACAGCCGTTTATCGGCACTTAAAATAGACACTACTCTGAAGTTCTCAGAAACAGTTATTATTCTTCTCCATATAGCCCTTCCGAGTCGTAGATTTATAGCTGTATTTTCTAGAGCGGTAACTTCTAATCTCGGTTAATCATTTGAAAATATATACCGGTATTGCGTTCATCGGTTGGTTTACAATGCAGTAAGATATTTTTAAAGTACTATACTGTCCTTCATTCCTAATTTCCTCTACCAAACTTAGCTTTGCTAACGTCCCGAAGAACAACATCGGCTGTAATAAGTTGCTTTATTCTGTCACCAGGTAAACTTAAATAGCAAAATGAAAGATTGCATAAAATCAATTCAATTACGTTAACAATTTCAGAAAAGGAACAGCAATGAGATTATCAGCTCAATTCAATCGGCCTCCAGAAAATTGTTATTTGTTCCCGTCATATTCTGTCTATTTCGTGGATTGTGTACAGTTCGTTTCATGGTCAAATACTATGGTTCTGAAAAAATACCAAATCAACTTGACGATTGCCTTCTGATTATACAGGTAAGAAATAAAAGGAAAATCGCCTTTCGATTCCACATGTAAGAAACAGCTGTAAGATTGCCTTCTGGTTCCACATGTAAGACACAACTGAAAGATTGCCTTCTGGTTCCACATGTAAGACAAAGCTGGGAGATTGCCTTCTGGTTCCACATGTAAGACACAGCTGAAAGATTGCCTTCTGGTTCCACATATAAGACACAACTGAAAGATTGCCTTCTGGTTCCACATGTAAGACACAACTGAAAGATTGCCTTCTGGTTCCACATGTAAGACCCAGTTGGAAGATTGCCTTCTGGTTCCACATGTAAGACACAACTGAAAGATTGCCTTCTGGTTCCACATGTAAGACCCAGCTGAAATATTGCCTTCTGGTTCCACATGTAAGACACAACTGAAAGATTGCCTTCTGGTTCCACACATAAGACCCAGCTGGGAGATTGCCTTCTGGTTCCACATGTAAGACACAGCTGAAAGATTACCTTCTGGTTCCACATGTAAGACACAACTGAAAGATTGCCTTCTGGTTCCACATGTAAGACACAACTGAAAGATTGCCTTCTGGTTCCACATGTAAGACCCAGTTGGGAGATCGCCTTCTGGTTCCACATGTAAGACACAACTGAAAGATTGCCTTCTGGTTCCACATGTAAGAGGCAGCTGACACAGTTGACTCTAGCCCCAATATATATAGATATATTACTTCGAAACCTATTCGATTCTCTGTTTTGTGTTTGCTCGACGAATTGAAAGCCGTAGTCTGCCTCGGTCCGAATGATGTGTAGAAAACTTGTTGTTTACGAATCTAATATTCTGAAACAGTAAAGGCCTATTTCTTCGATCCATACAATGCAGTTATGACATTTTAGAGAGGACTATTCTATGATATACCGAGCCTAAGTAGTCATATTGAGTGGCTCTGGAGATCAAGGCCTATTACTCCTAGGTGTTTGTATAGCTCGGTGTAGAGCGGATTAAAATGACTTCTACTTTCTACTGATATGGCATCCATTAAGTTTGTAGTTTTTTTATCGTTGTATTTTAGTTTGGTTTTTTTGCGAATTTATTAGTTTAATTTATGTTATTTTTTTATTTGATTGATTGATTTACTTATTGATTTATTGACTAATTGATTGATTGATTTACTAACTGATTGATTGACTGCTTAGTTCGTTCGTTCATTTATTTATTGATCGATTATTGTATTCATTTATGTAATTTTGTAATTATTTATTTATTTATTGATTGTATTTATTTATTATATTTATTTACTACATTTGTTTATTTGTTTTCAGGCTATAGGAAACAACTCTCAAGGTTTAGTTGACGCCATCTTGTTTTGTTTTTGTACAAAGAGGATACGCAGACGATTGGCTGTGGCTATGTTCTGTTCACGCTTGCGCACCTCCTGGAGAAGAAAATCACGCGGTCGCCCCCGCAACCTAATATCAAACTTCGAAAGGCGTTTAGAAGAAAATGCTGAGGGCTCTTATGAAATTGTTCATCTGAACACATTTGAACAAGAACCGATGATATAATAACAACTAATGCATATTTAAAATAAAATGATTAAAATAAATTAATTGACTTTCTGTAATTCAATTTAATTTACCAAAATAAAGAGAACTCTAATTCAATTATCAAGTGTCACGTTTATGGAATGTTTTAGCGGGAAATCTGTTAGAGGGCCATTCCCTGTCAAATCAACCAGAGGTCACTTTCAGACTTTGATGAAACTCTATCCGTTGTGTTTCATCAAAATCTGAGAGGGTCGAGCGAGAACTTTTCCGAAAACTGGTTGATTTGACACGGAATTACCCAATAATCAGTGCATGGTGCAAATTGTCTTTATTTTGTCTAAATTTTTTGTCATGTTAAGGATGAAATCACTTGGACCAAGTCTTCGAAAATTTGGTATACATGCTTTTTACGTCAAAACATTTTGTCTCATTATTTATGCCTATTGTTATTACAAGAAAATGTTAATCTGCATTGTTTGCTCTCGGGTCGTTAATGAAATATCTACGTCTGGATACAAGTTTTAATAAACAAAACGGACGGACACCCATTTAGTTTCTTGAATAAATACACCTGGGTACAAGTTTTGCGAACAAAGCGGACAGACACGTTTTCATTTATTTTTGCTGAATGTCCTTATAATTAGTATGATACGTTCAATTATAAAGTTGCTTCTGATTGGTTAATTACCCATATGTGAGGGGATGAACTTAGATATGAAATAAACGAGATCAACCAATCACAAACAACAGGATAAAATAGACCAGGACAGGATTTACAGAATTGACAACAAAAAAACGATAACTTTAGGAATTTTATGTTGGCTTATTATGTGTATAAAAATAGCTAAATTCAAACAAAATCAATCTGTGGATCTTTTTTTAACATGCTCAACTATCTCGTCCGAGAAAGGCACATTTCAAGTTTGGTAGTAAACAGTACCAAATCAACGCGCGCATTAATCTCTAGGACCACAACAACCAAAATAATAGATTTTTGAGCAAAACATCAACAGCGCGTTACACATTGGAATGTATCAAATGATTAATAAATTCATGTTTAAGTATTAAATTAATGAATCAACAAAACACATTTTTTGTCTTTTCTTTCATTATTGTCATACAAGTGAAACACCCTTGCACTATCTCAAATTCAGTCAATCAATTTGCTGTTGCAATACATCACCTTATACCCCTACAGGAAAATATTCCTTAAGCACTGTGTTAATCAACAATCAATCAAACAACACAGATTTTACTTGTACTTGTACTTGTAGATTGAGAAAACGCTCTGGTCTGAATACTATATTGATGGGGGGGTAAGGCTTATCTCACCCATTTGTGCCTCAAATCTTATATCGAACTCTCTATTTTCTTGTGAGATTGATCGAAATATATATATTTATTTCAAATTGTCTCCCTTGTATTGCATTAGTTTATCTTTGGGGCGAACACTTTATTGGGCATGCGAAGTGATACCAACAATTACCCGTAACAAACCATGATTACTATATATATTTTTTATAGAAACTTGCCTCAATGAGTTTATCTATCGCAAGTGATGATTCGTCGATTTTAACTAAACGACATTCCTGTGTCAGCGCGATTGCTTCGTGAATGTGAATACAGCGTGAATACATAAAAAAAAATACAGGAACTTTAGCACATACGGCTGGTTTTTAATAAAATACAGGCCCACTCCAGTTAGTGTGGTTTGACACTTGTATACCAAGATGATGTAATTAAGTCAAACTTATAGACACTGTGCCGGTATTAAACGTGCACACATTTGTCCTTTCAACCGGATATAAATATAATTTCTGCTCGTAAACAATCCCGGTTTTTATAGTAAATATGCAGTTGTATGCTTATTGAAAAGTAGGCATAACATGATGAACAGAAATATAAACGGATAGATAACTAGACATCAACTTATGATGCGTATATAATTTCTAAAAGTTATACAATATGATTGCACAAATTTAGTTTTTTAAAGATTTTTTTTGATCTTTTAATTAAAATGTATTTGTTTGCTTATTTAGGTTTTTAAGTGTCGTGCTCAATGTTATTTGGCATCGTGGGGAATCGGTGGTAAGCTGGAAAGAGTC
>JARDVA010129724.1:0-18443 GCA_030265315.1 Mopalia swanii | reverse complement strand
AATGTGTAACTATCGAAATTAATAATAACTAAAAGCTCTTATGGTATGTGCTTCATTGCAAAATGATAGATTAGAGGATGAACGGCTTCAAGCCCTACAATATCTTGACTGGAAATGAAATAAAATGTAAATTAACTACAGAAACAAAAGTTGCTTATTTGTATATATATCTTCCCTGCGTCTTTATTCATTAAGAACACAGACAGGCACATCTCAATGACAAATTTACTCACCTCTCGAGGTTCCATTTTGCTAACCTTATTTTTTATTATTATTATTTTTTAAATCCAAAATCCACGTCTTCGGTCTTCAGTCAAAACTGTGTACAGTTGTCATTTTAATGCCCATTCTTACCACTAGGTGGCGAGCACCTGCTCATTTAAAACTTCACTGCAAACAGGGGTTGAAATTTTAATGATTAAAATTCCAATCAGGCATTGTGTAAATGTCTTTTATCATGATTTAATATAGAATATAGTACAGCTTTATGAAATGTTAATGGACTCTTAATATATTTAAAATACTACTTATTCTAAGAAAATACAAATTTTCGCTTTCTTTCTAAGTTTGAAGTTTTTTTATTACTACACTGTTTACTAATCTCTGAAAAATTGTTTTGTAGAATGCTATTAAACCATGAAAAGTCATACCAAGTAAATACCACTACTGAATATTAAATGTTGGGTTACTGTATTAACATAAAATACTTTATTCGATTACTTTTCTAAATTGTCAAATGCATTGAAGATTAAAGATGTCAGTTAAAGATGGCGACCCCCATGTCACTCGCCGTGTTACGCTTTAGTCGCCCCTGTTTTGTCAATTCTGTGAATGTATCGTGGGATTCGAATATTTTATCACAACACAGTTTAGCTTTAAGATTGTTTTCAATCCATTTTAAACCAATGCACTGTTCGAATCCGACTGTCTCTCGTGCTAACAGAAAAACTAGTCAGTCCAAAACGACCACACGTTGTTGTTGTTTTGTAGCCAGTACTAATTTTAATCCTTGGCATTTTAAAAAATACCAGTTTTGTAGGACCGATTCGGGATGTTATAAAGCATCCAGTGGTCGTACGTGTTATTCTTTGAGTCGTTCACAAAACCACTTTCGGGATATATATTTATTAAGGTGAATAATAATGCATATGTGTATTTTAAAAATACTTTGAATGGCCTAGGTCTACATGTAGGATCCAGGTATTGCAGATACCTCACAATGCATTCTACAGTATTGACTGACGATACAGCTGATAATAATATGAGATGAATTATTTTGAGACATAGAAACTTGGATATGGCAAAGTTATTATATTATGTGCACTGACTACAGAACTTCATCTCACTAAACCGTGTCAAACACAGATCAAGCAGCGGGTCATATACACTGCACTATCTACATATTTATAATAAATGACTATAGTTTTTATCCAGTAGGTGGGGTAACTCAAAACATGGGGGTATAGCAGGAGTCACAACTCCGCCACTTCAAAGAGTGCAATGATCAATTCTGCCAGATGCCTGATTGCTGGATTCTTCACGTTCGACTGAACACGATTTGTGCTCAATTCAGGCATGCGTACACACTAATTAGGCTGGTTCAGATGGTGGTTCGATTATCTCCAGGGGGTAAATAGTGTATACTTTAACAATTAACAAACATAAGTAGCAATGAAAGGAAACACAAGACAACTGCTTTTTATAACTTAAATATCTCTGGACTGGTTTAATTGTCTCAGAAGAGAGATTTAATGTAATAAGGACGTCACAGTACAATCTATTTCACTGTCTATCAATAGACTCTCGCCGAAATGAGGAAGTTATTCAAACTGCAACTTTAAAATGATGAATTTTAAGATTTTAGCCGACTCCCATGTTAATTAAATGGGTAAATTTTCCATTTTTTAAATAACCATCGCAGAGTTAGCCTATAAAATATAATAGATCATGTTAGTCAGAAACAATATGCAAATTTTGGGAAATCATTCTAATATGGAAATATTTGTAAACCGACAAAAACTATCAAACTTCTTTTATAAAATAGTATTTAAAAATCATTATAATTACAAAACTATTTGTCACTTTTATGTGAGTATTTTATGCCCTGATGAAACGTGTGAAAGGTAAAGATTACGAATTGTGTAAATGCGCATAAAACAAATCGATGCCCTTTGGTGCATTTGTTTTGCCCATTTAGCGTGTTGCCCTTCCGATGACAAAACTGAAAATATATATTTCACGCTTCTGTCCTGTCGGAACTGATCAGTGAACACCAAAGCAATAGCTCTGGGAGTAACTCTATTCAGCTTTCAAAAGAACAACAGGATAGTCTAGCAAAGTCGTCTCTCCTGATCAACGAGTTGTAACTCCTTCTATACCTCCATGCTCAAAATAAGTAGCACGAAGGCTATCTGTTGTTGGTCTTGTTGGTCGCGGCGTTCTTGTTTTGCCCCTTGCCATTGTTCAGTGTCCTTTACCCAAGTTGAATGGCTGTCAGCCTCTCGTCTATTGAATTGAATGAATACTATTCTAAGATACAATCAGATCTCTTTTCTCAGTATTTAGAGTTCTAATTAAAACATAATCATATTATGGTTATTTTTAGGAATAAAATATTACCCTTGCCCTTTACAAGCTGTCACCATGGATACCATGTGAGCTGTAGCCTTGCCAAAGATCAACAGGAGAAGTCAGAGAAGGACACCACTAGAACAAGAAGAGATGACATAAGAGCTAAGCAAAAACAATTTCAGGCAGCAATAAAGTCAAGAGTTGCTGATCTTGTAAGTTTTCGTATTCTACACAAATATATATTGTACGCTATAAAAGTGATATAATCCTCCATCAACTACTGACCTACCATCCACCACTGATTTCTCATCAACTACTGATCCTCCTTCGACAACTGATCCTCCATCAACTACTGATCCTCTATCGACTACTGATCCTCCATCGACTACTGATCCTCCATCGACTACTGATCCTCCATCGACTACTGATCCATCGACTTCTGATCCTCCATCGACAACTGATCCTCCATCAACTACTGATCCTCCATCAACTACCGATCCTCCATCAACTACTGATCCTCCATCGACTACTGATCCTTCATTGACTACTGATCCTCCATCAACTTCGGATCCTCCATCAACTTCTGATCCTCCATCAACTACTGATCCTCCATCAACCACTGATCCTCCGTCAACCACTGATCCTCCATCAACTACTGATCCTCCATCAACTACTAATCCTCCATCGACTTCTGATCCTCCATTAACTACTGATCCTCCATCGACAACTGATCCTCCATCGACTACTGATCCTCCGTCAACTTCTGATCCTCTTTCAACTATTGACCTACCATCCATCACTGATCCCCCATCGACTTCTGATCCTCCATCAACTTCTGATCCTCCATCAACTTCTGATCCTCCATCCACCACTGATCCTCCATCAACTACTGATCCTCCATCAACCACTGATCTCCATCAACCACTGATCCTCCATCAACTACTGATCCTCCATCAACTTCTGATCCTCCATCAACTACTGACCCTCCATCAACCACTGATCCTCCATCAACCACTGATCCTCCATCGACTTCTGATCCTCCATCCATCACTGATCCTCCATCAACTACTGATCCTCCATCAACTTCTGATCCTCCATCAACCACTGATCCTCCATCACCTACTGATCCTCTTTCAACTATTAACCTACCATCCACCACTGATCCTCCATCAACTACTGATCCTCCATCAACTACTGATCCTCCATCAACTACTGATCCTCCATCAACTACTGATCCTCCATCCACCACTGATCCTCCGTCAACTTCTGATCCTCCATCAACTTCTGACCCTCCATCAACTTCTGATCCTCCATCAACTTCTGATTCTCCATCGACTACTGATCCTCCATCAACTTCTGATCCTCCATCAACCACTGATCCTCCATCGACTTCTGATCCTCTATCGACTACTGATCCTCTGCTGACTATTGATTCTCCTTTGACTACTGATCCCCCATTAACCACTGATCCTCCATCCACCACTGATCCTCCATCGACTACTGATCCTCTGTTGACTATTGATTCTCCTTTGACTACTGATCCCCCATTAACCACTGATCCTCCGTCAACTACTGGATCTTCTAAGACTACTGATCCTCCATAGACTACTGATCTCATACCAACTACTGATCCTTCATTGACTACTGATTCTCCGTCTAATACTTGTCTTCCATCTACTACTTATCTCCTGTTGACTGCTGATCCTCTGTCAAGTACTGAACCTGTCTAGAATTGGGAATGTCATCTGTCAGAAAATATTAAAACATGCAAATTATCCGGGTTTCATAAACGTCATATATTTCTGCTGGCGATCTTTTCTATTATTATCTTTTTAATGGAAATTTTTTGTTTTATATTTCAGAGCGAAGATATAAGAACTGTTCCAAACTTACTGACGTTATTGAGGATGCTATCTGCCCCAGTATTGGGTTCCCTTGTTATACATGAACACTTTAGCTTGGCTTTGGGTTTGTTTGCCTTTGCTGGAATTACAGATCTAGTAAGTTGCTTTCCTGGAAAGTTTTAATCATGTTTAGGTCCGCAGCCTTGGCTTACCTATCCTTCATCATTTTACCCTTCACAGTTACACATTGTGGCTCTAGCAATCGCAGGGATGGGTTTTAACGAGGTTTCCTCTTGTTTTTCCACTGTAAATAAGCTAGAAACAGTGTGAAGTGGACATTGAATCTGTCATCATATAAGTGAAATACCCTTGAGTATGATGTTAACCCCATTGAAACGAACAATTAGCGAGCGTGCTTACTGAAGCCAACTTTGATGTACTGTTCACAGGATCGAGTCCCTCTGTCGACCCCTCTGTATATGAGTGAGTCACACAATGTGGATCCGGCAATCGCGGGGGTGGTTTTTACAAGGTTTCTTCCTGGTTTTCCACCGTAATTATGCCAGGAACATTGTTAAGTTGACAATGCGTCATCATATAAGTGAAATACCCTTGAGTATGACGTTAAACCCCAATCAAACGAACAAACAAACAATCATGTTAAGCACTCAAGTTTCTGTGAAAGTATTTACTATTTTTGTTGTTGTTGTTGTTTATTTATATTATTTATTGGTTGTTTTATATTTGAAGCTTTTCTGCACTTGTCCTAGACCTGAAAAACTACCAGAGTTGCCCTTTTTACGTATCCTGATTCACCCCTTTTACCTTTATGGAAAGAATTTATTTCCCACCATGACAGTTTTTGCTCGGTTGTTATCAAGTTTAATCAATTTCTAATTTTTGATATATTCCCATTAATCTCCAACACAATGGCAATGGCCTTGTAATAGGCCCAATATTAACTGTTTGTAATAAGAATTTCAAATGAAATTTTTAATATAATTTTTAGTATAAACTTGATGTTTAACTTAAAAATGTCCATTTCTAGCCAAAGGGATCCAGCGAGTCCTTCTTCTGGTCAGTGGCTTGTAACTGGATGATGTACAGACTTAACTATGGCAAAACAACTATCAGACAAACAACAATCGCATTGTACATGGTGGTACAAATGCATAGTGTGTATCAGTGAAAAAACATTGCTACAAATATGCAGTTAAGTATCACAGTGAGCATTAAAAGTAACAGGCAAATCTATGCACTCTGTTTTTTACAGATGGATGGTTATATTGCTCGCAACTTTAAAAATCAGAAGTCTGTGCTAGGTACGATGATGGACCCATTGGCTGACAAACTTCTTATGACAGTTCTGGCTGTTACCCTCACCATGGTAGATCTTATTCCAGGTATGTACATACAAGGTTTTATGAGATTTCCACGCTGTTAACACCAGATTCAAAAGAATTGGCAACTTTTGTTAAAGTTGAGTATAGATAAAATGCTGGTTATTGTCTTATAGGAAATTATTTTACTTTAGTTATGAAATGTTTTCCTAAAGCCGAGTAATGGGCGTTCACAGCTTCACTTCTCTATAACGCTCACAATAGCTGTGTCGCTTACCATATAGACCGTCACACATTACAATCATATATGTGACATATATGTTTGACAGAACATCGCTCAGTCTTATAATGCATTTAATAACTGAACATCGTTCAGCCTTATTAATCCTATATAAAGACAAAGCGAAAGTAAATGCTACATTCATTCGACAACATCATGGCACAAGCACAAGCAGACATCATCTTTATCCCTCGTAAACCTGGAGGAAAAATCTTAGTTAGGCAAGGGTATGATTTCCGAATCAACTGCCCCTAGATTGTTTCATCAAATATACATTTTGCATGCTTTCGTTGATGGTCAAATGTTTCCCATCATATTCTGCCTTTTACCAAACAAAAGCGAGTTAGAAGGAGGCGCAGCTTCACCAGCCAAACAACAACTTTACAGAACAATTGAAAGTCGTCTCAATTCATTGAAGGCTGAACTTGTCAACAGAACAAAGACAATTATGGAGTACACCAACTCTTGTCTGCTTAAATTGTGTTGAAAGTTTACATATCTTGTGTAGTCGATTGTACAATATCTGCTTATCTTATCTAGTTGACTATAAATATGTTTCATCATTTGTTGCTATATACATATGGACATGCCATTTTTAGGAAAATACACTTTCCTTACAATATAGATGTGTGTTGATACCGGTATCTCACTGTTCGTTCACTCACCGCCCTGTGTCTAATCTCTCTATAATCACTCTAATCCTAATCCCTCTATGTACATCTATTTCCATTTCGCCTTTTTGCAAATTTAGCAGAAATGTACAAAAGTAGTCTAAATGGGAATACACCCAATATACATGTTGTAGATTAATCTTGCTTTTTAGTACAAATATATTTTGATATTCATTATTTCACAGTTCCACTTGTTGCCTTGATAATCAGTCGAGATATTGGATTGATTTGTGCTGCTTTTTATATCCGATACCTGTCTCTCCCACATCCTGTGAGTATATAGACCAATATTACCCTGTTCTATACTGCAGGCAACAAAGAATGTTTCATTACAAAAGTCACATTACAAAAGCTTTAAAAAATCTTGTCTCTTTGTTGTTTGTTGGAGTAATGGTGGCTTCCTTCACCGACTGGGCTATAAAAGTTACCTCTATCAAAGTTCATTGGGAATTGTGTCTTTCTTTATCAAACTGAGTTGCCATGATCCACTTTGAGAATAGCAGGTGGTTGGTAAGGAAATTCTTGTTGCCCTGATGCTCCCAGAGCTGAGGTTAACTGTTATGGCTTTTTATTGCGTTCTCAGTCTGCGTTCTGTAATTGTCTGGTCTCATCAGTTCTTGCGAGGAGTGTGGCGGGTGGTTTCCCTTGGGCTGCCACAGTGTTATGTAAGTGAAATAACCTCAAATTTGGCGTTAAATGCCAATAGAACAAAGTTTTGGGGAGCTTACTTTGCCCGATTCAGTCATTTTTAAGGCATCCCACCGCATGTTATCACTTTTGAGCACCTATGCCCACCTTAAAAAACTGCTGAGAAGTATTATTTGTCACACGGCTAGATTTTTAGAGCATCTTCAATATTGTCAGCCAGGTATTAAGCTATTACCTCAGGAAAAGTAAATTTTAATTTCTGAACCGCACAAAAATTATATATATATGTTATCAAGTTTCTAATCAGTTTTTTCTTCTGTTCAGATCCGAAAAATAATTCAAGTTTTATTGGTAAATTTGTGTGCGAAATACAGTTATTTGGTGTGCTTTGTCAGCACACTTACTGATTATATAAAGTGAATGATAGGGAACACAAAACTGATTTGATTAAATGTCAAAACTTTAATACTATAATCTATATTCACCACTGACATGTGGTTCTGTTTTTGTTTGCAGAAAACTATTTTTCGTTATATTGATCTGACATTACCAACAGCTAAACTTTATCCTTCAAATCTGAGTAAGGTAAGTAAACAACTTACATGTATTACAAATATTCCCCCATTGTTATCTGAAGAAACTTCACAGTCACTGAATTCACTGTATTGGTTAATGTAGTGTGTTATGACATATAATTTTTGAATGGCTGAACACAGCTCTATGGTTTTCTCTCGTAGCCCTTACCCTAGTTGCACAAGTGTTTAATTATGTTTCTTACACTTGTAAGTGAACACAGGTTTATAGTTATCTCTCGTAGCCCTAACCCTAGCTGCACCAGTGTTTAATTATGTTTCTTACACTTGCAGGCTAACACAACTTTATAGCTATCTCTCGTAGCCCTAACCTTTGGTGCATCAGTGTTTAATATGGTTTCTCTTACTTGCAGATGAACACTGCTCTGCAGCTATCTCTCGTAGCCCTAACCTTTGGTGCATCAGTGTTTAATACGGTTTCTCTTACTTGCAGATGAACACCGCTCTGCAGCTATCTCCCGTAACCCTAACCTTTGGTGCATCAGTGTTTTATTTTGTTTCTTACACTTGCAGGTTAATACAGCTTTACAGCTATCTCTCGTAGCTCTAACCCTGGCTGCACCAGTGTTCAACTATGTTGACCATCCATATTTACAGGCTCTCTGGTTTGTATATGAACTTTTATAGTCAATTAAAGCAATTTAGCACATGTTTTATTCGATGCAATTTGTTCAATAAAGTTCACACAAGATACTGAAAATTGCAGAAATTCAACTGTCATTGTCCAGTCTTGCAGTGCTACTATACTGCTGATCTACCATACTACTGATCAACCATACTGCCTGCATACCACTGTGATGATATATACAATACTTCTGACATACCATACTACTGACATGCCGTACTGCTGATATACCATACTGCTGACACACCACACTGCTTATACATGATATGGCTGACATACCATACTGCTGACATACCATACTGCTGACATACCATACTGCTGACATACTATACTGCTGACATACCATACTGCTGACATACCATACTGTTGTTATGCCATACTGGTGATATACCATACTGGCAATATACCATACTGATGACATATCATGCTGCTCATATACATTATGCTCACGCCACAGCATAGCTGAGATAGTGGAAAACAACAATCAATCATATACAATACTGTTGATTTACTCTATATATTACTGACAGACCATACTGCTGACAAGACTGACATACCATAATGATGATATACCATACTGCTGATCTACCATACTGCTGATCTACCATACTGCTGGGTGCTGGCATAACATACTGATGATATATCATTAGCATACCATAGAGTTGGCAATATACATGATATGGCTGACATACCATATTGCTGATATACCATAGTGCTGGCATAGTATACTGCAAACATACAGGTAATGCTGATGTACCATACTGACAATATACAATACTGCTTATACATGATATAGCTGACATACCATATTGCTGATATACCATACTTCTGGCATAGTATACTGCAGACATATCATTCTGGTGATATACAATACTGACAATATACCATACTGCTGGCATACCATAATGCTGACATAAGGTACTGCTGATGTACTATACTGCTTATACATGATATGGCTGACATACATTATTGCTGGTATAACATACTGCTGACAAAAGGTACTGCTGATGTATTATACTGCGGACACACTACACTGCTTACACATGATATGGCTGACCTACCATACTGCTGACCTACCATACTGTTGACATACCATACTGCTGACATACCATACTGCTGATGTACAATATCACAAGATTTACCATACTACTGACAGACCATACTGATGATATACTGTTGGCATACCATAGAGCTTGCTTAGTGGTAACGTGTGCGCTTACTAATCCCACATTGATTTACCATTTACAGGATCGAGCCGCATGTCAACCCTCGGGTATATGAGTGAGTCACACAATCTGACTGCGCGATCGCAGGGGTGTTTTTTTACAAGGTTTCTTCCTGGTTTTCCAACATAATTAGGCAAGTAGCAGTGTGAAGTGGACAATCCATCGTCATATAAGTAAAATACCCTTGATTAGTCATTAAACCCCAATCAAACATTTATCTAAATACTGATACATACACTACTAACATGTGTTACTGAAGACATACCATACTGCAGACATATCATTCAGATGGTATACCATACTGACAATATACCATACTGCTGACACACCACACTGCTTATACATGATATAGCTGACATACCATACTGCTGACATACCATACTGCAGACATATCATTCAGATGGTATACCATACTGTCAATATACCATACTGCTGACACACCACACTGATTATACATGATATGGCAGACATACCATATTGCTGACCTAACATACTGCTGAGATACCATGCTTCTGACTTACCATACTGTTTATGTATCAAACTGTTGAACTAGAATACTGCTGACATACCATGATTCTGATAAACAATACTGCTGATATACCATACAACTGGCATACCATACTGCTGTATTAAGAAACCATACTTCTGATTCGATAAAAGTGTATTGTATATGTTTCAGGTATATCACAGCCCTGACGACGTTCTCGTCTGGAGTTCAATATGTCCTTAGTTCAAAGAGCTTCTTCAAAATCCTACAGAATAAAACAGATCGTAACAGTCCAAAAAGATGATACTGAAAACCAACTATTTTGTAACTGGAAAGAAACGAAAATGACCATAAAGGACAAAATAAACAAGTTGTGTGTGTTATCAAAATCACTAAAAAGAAGTAAAATAAAATAGTTTGAACAATAATGTATACTATGAATGATGTCTTGTGGATGAAATGTGCAACTGCTGAAGATGGAATGTAGGGAGTTTAGTCAGAACCTGTGAGAGTTAGATCAGAATCAGGGAAGATTGAGCAGAATCTGTATAGTTTGATGAAAGTCTATGGAGCTGGATCAGAATTGAGGTGATTTGACCAGAATTCTATCGTATGAATACAGCCACTCACAGTGTCAGAATCCAATGAGATGTGTCGAGCATTGTGATATTGTTATTTCTGGACAGGCTTGCTTGTGGAGATGATATAATTAACAGCTGTGATTTTAGAGCTCTATTGGGATAACCATAGTTCCTGGTCATCAAAACATCCTCAATTTGCCATTTCACTTCTTTACCTGCTAATTTGGAAATTGCTCTCTCCAAAATCCACATTGTTACCCAAATATACAGATTGGTAGATTGGAATATCCTCAGAACCAATTTTATGTTGTTCTTATTTGTTTTTTTTATTTTGGTTGCCGCAATCAAACATGCTATTTTAAAACTTACCTTGCAATTGTGTTAGTTTAAAAAATGGTTATGTTTGTAATCAATCTAATTAAAATCAGATCTCAAAACGCTCCCCGTGTTTTGTTTGTCGCTATATATTGAGATCTAACGCAATCACCCCACATTTAATGTCGATTGGTTTCTTTAATTGACCAATAACAGAGCTGCTTCTCAATTTAGGTTTGTAAAAGGCGAAGATTTCCGCCGACGAGCCAAAGTTTCTAGACTGCGTATTTTTACATGACCAACAGATACATACACGCACACTCAAGAAACACCATTCAAATAATAAACATTGAGTGGAATGGCATTGTCCCCTCTTACATACGACTTACAACACAGAAGAAAATCGGACAACTTCTGCTTGTTTTGTCTGAACTTGGTGTTTACCATGGCCCCGTGTTATCTGTGTTTTTATTGGACAATTGAAACTGTGACCTT
This sequence comes from Mopalia swanii, assembly GCA_030265315.1. Lineage (NCBI taxonomy): Eukaryota > Metazoa > Mollusca > Polyplacophora > Chitonida > Mopaliidae > Mopalia > Mopalia swanii. The sequence continues at coordinate 6,767 of JARDVA010129724.1, read as the reverse complement.
TCGTAACCCCCAGTAAGCTTGACCTAATTGAACAGTATAAGTATACTGATTGCCTTAGATCTCAATATAGCGACAAACAAAACACAGGGAGTGTTTTTGAAATCTGATTTTAATTAGTTTGTGTTTGTAATTACAGAACATATAAGGGTGCTATTTGTAAGATCATCATTATCTTATTGTCAATGGTTCGTCTGACAGAGCTCCCTCTCATGGCCACTGTTTGGTCAAATCTGCCTGATTAAGCATGTGCTAATACGGTCCTTAAATAGATACAGCAGGACAGGATACCCTTAACTTAATCATGTTATCTGGCTCATCCAAGGGCCATAAGAATGTGTGTGCATGATAGATGTGAAACTTGGTGCTAAGATGCATGGACATCCTGTCTTGGTACGTCACAAGGTGTCTGTGAGACATGCCTGTCTATTGACGTCCAGATATCATATGTTCGGATGGTGCCAACTTCCACTGTTGACCTTAGTTCACCGGAGTGAATATTTAGTTTGTCTTATAAATGAAACACTTTTGAACAGTATTAAATGCCAATCAATCAATGCATGTAAACTGGGACATAGAAACTGACGGCCTCCTTGCTAAGGGTAGCTTGTTTTGGCATACCATGTGATCTGTTCTTAGCACTGGAGGAATATTACCTTTCCAGCAAATTAAAACACTTCATTTAATGGTTGTGCTAATGTCAATTATTTTTGTAAAACATAACCTAAACGGAATTGAAATACCCTTGATCAAGGTGTTAAACACCAAAGACACTGCTAAACTGAGTTAAAATATTGTTTAAGCTCTACATTACTTTGTATGTTTCAATAATATATGCCCGAGATGGAAACTTTATATCACAGAACCTGTGTAAACCTCGAAATTATTATTATCACAAATCAAAACTGATTTCTGAAAGAGATCGCTATTATGGCTTAAATATTAAAGGCAATTTTAAATTGTAAATCTAAAAAAATTCCTTTATCTTCTTTAATGTTTTTGTTTTATTATAGTTTATAAATTACTGGTTTCATTTTTTTAATTATATAAATTAATCAAATGAACTATGAATAAACTAAATGGCTGGTTGCAAGCTCCAGCCATACATGTAACCGTGAAACGTCTTCACGTTCAGACACTTGGAACAGTCTCATAGGGGTGAGAGAAAACAACTGAATATATATATAAAATTAACCACTCCCCCTGTGAACAGATGAACTTATGCAGTAGGAAGATATGAAGGGCCGAGAAAGGGGGGGGGGGGGTAATGACTGTTAGCATAGGCTTATAGGATTAACTAGCGGGAGGCCGAGAGCAAGCCAGCCTTACTGACATCTGCTCTTCATATTTCCTTGATGCATAGGCTTGTTAGTCTGCCTATTGGAGGCTAAGGAGAGTTTGTTTAAAGAGTAGCAATGCTGTCTTTACATAGCACTGGGGGAAAATTAATTTTCCAACATTATGTTAACGCTTCACATCTTGGTTGTGCTAGGGTCAATTTTGCGGAATACACCGCTGTCATATAAGTGAAATACTCTTAAGCACAGCGTAAAACACCAATCAAGCAATCCATTGAGTGAAGAAGCCTGCTATTAACTGGTAGTCTGATAACAATATCAGGATACTTGCAGAACAAAACATGGTGGCCACCTAGCGAGGGTCATTTTGTTCTGAGACTCATCCTGCTGCACTTCAATATTGTCAATAAAATATATATGCTTTCTTGTGTATTCATTTTTCACTTTAAATGATGGCATAGTTAGGCGAAATCTACTCAACCACATGAGTATTTTTTTCTTTTCCTTGAAGCTGCATTACATGTTTATGTTCCAATCTATTAGTGTAAGTAATGGATAACACAGACTGTGATGCATGTTTGACAATTAGGTCTGTAGTGATTACCCTTTCTGTGCAGTCTGATATTTTGTGTGAATCAGATTCCAATGGTCTTCTGTCTGCCAAACGAATTCTGACCTTGGGATTACATGTATATCTTATGCAAGATGGTTGTGACTGAACATCGGAATAAGGTAACAAGAATTTAGATAATATAACAAGGCGACTTTTATGGATATACAACTTCTGGGTTGATTGACCACAAACCCAGAAGTTGTATATCCATAAAAGTCGCCTTGATTCTCCATTTTATTTTTTTCTTGTTTCATTGGATACAAAGTTAGACTTAGCCATAATCAGAAGTAAATTTTGTTTCCAGAGCAGAACTCAAAAACTATAAAGCCATTTTTATGAAACTTGGTAGGCACATTAAACATTAACTGTAGTTCTGCCTTTTGCTATTATGGATTCATCATTTAAAAAATCAGTCCGTCTGTCTCGTTCACTCCAAATCGTTACCAAATTCATGGTTACCATAGTTTGACTGGTACCCAAATCAATATCCCTCTTTTTTGCATTCTGCCTTGGCTTGTTACGGCTATTGTCTAAAGGGGTCGGGTTACCATGGTCACCCCACAAGGGCGTATGTTGGGTTTACTAAAACTCTTGTTTAAACTGGAGGAAACTATTTTCCAAGTACAAACTAAGTCAGTGAATTTGTGCTCAAGCCTTGTGTTCACAACACACACAGCCATTCATAAATATTGCTAAATTATGCAATGGTGACCATTTTGTTTTTTTGAACTTGGTGATATCCATACCAATTTGTCATCTTAAGGAGAGAAAGCACAGTTCAAGTTGAATTTGTTCTTAAATCATCATGTTTTATATTTGCATCATATTGTTTTACATACCGGTATTTTGTTATAATGCCATCCTATCCTATGTCTTATTTAAAGAGGGGCCGCAGCTGTGGCCTAGTGGTTAGTGAGTGCGCTTTCTAACGTCTACTTCGATGTACCGTTCACGGGATCGAGTCCGTCTGTCGACCCTCACTCAGGTATATGAGTAAGTCACGAAATGTGGCTCCAGCAAACACGGGGTGATTTTACGAGGTTTCCTCTCGGTTTTCCACCATAATAGGGCAAGGAACAGTGTTAAGTTGATAATCCGTTGTCATATAAGTGAAATACCCTTGAGTACAATGTTAAACCCCAGTCAAACAAACAAACAAATTATTTAAAGAAAGCTAATACATGAGCGTGATTATTGTAAAATGATGCAATGGCGGCCATTAAGTTTTAGGAATTTATGAAATTCAATCCCCTCTGTTCTAAGTAAGAGGAGACTAAGTTTCAAGTTAATCTATGCATTTGGTGTGTTAACAACATATACAGATATGAATATTGTAAAATTATGCAATGGTGGCCATTTTGTTTTACAGAATTTGAGGAAATATAATTCCATCTGTTGTCTTAATCAGGAGGAGGCCATATTTCAAGATGCATGTTTAATCCGTGAATTTTTTACAGAGTAATCGTGTTCACAACATATACAGCTATGAATAATGCAATGGCGACCATCTTATTTTATGAATCTTGTTGAAATTCAATCCCATCCATTAAGTTAATCTGTGAATTTATTCTCTACTTCTCGTATTCACAAAACATATACGCATGAATATGCTAAAATTCTGTAATAACAGCCATTTCGTTTAACGGAAGAGAAATATATATACCAAGTTTGAAGTTAACTGCTGAATTTCGAAATTTTGTAGGTCTTGTCATACATGCCAGGTAGTAAGCAAACCTAATCAAGCTATACCTACATATAAAGCACCTAGCTTTAGACCCAATTCCAGGAATTGTGGATCCATTCAGTACAGTTTTGATAGACAGAGTTGGGTTTTCAATATACCTTCCCCCATTTTCTTGTGGCCATGTTATATTTCAGGTACCAACATATAACATGGCCACAAGAAACTGGGAAAGGTAAGATGTTATTTAAGGCTAGGCACTGGTCAAGTTGTTCACTTTGATTGGCTTCCCTCAGTCAATCAAGGACTTGCTGGATCCCTTGGTCATATGAATGTATATATTTTTGGAAAGCTAGAATACTCAGGATCACATATATGTAATACTGAGTATTCAAGCTTTCCAGAAATGCTGTGAAAATTCAATTGTTATTTTAAAAAATATTGCAAAAAGAGTCAATTTCCACTGAAAAAAAAACCAGTGCATTTTTCATCGATTAATTCTTGGAGTGCAATACAGGTAAGACTCAATAAATTAGTTGACAGTTGACCTAGTAAATGGTACCTCACTTTTTTTTAAATTTTGATTCGATCAATCACAGTGGATGTTTTTGTCTATCCAACCTTGAAAAATCTTATGAAAATGTCAAATACAACTTTCTGAAAACATAAAAAAATCAAGAAGGAACTTGAACAAAATGAGTCACCGTTTACTAGATCACAATAGTTCAAATTTGAAGTTTCTAACATGAATAGTTTCCTAGAAATATGCGATGGAAAATGTAGGGTCTGCTAAAAACTTAAGTGCCAGAAATGAGCAATTGAAGTTTTACTGTCAAAAATTACATTATTTCTTTAAAAACTCTCATTAAACGTTTACATGTTTCATTTTATCACAATAATTGCATTTTTCAGAGGAAAAATAAATCTACATTTGATGCTGCTGCTTTGATTTTAAAATACCTGCCACTCTGCCTTAGTTCAGAGCTGTAAGAAATGTCGCCAGAAAGAGTACCAATATTAACAATGAGACGGAAAATCGGACATGGTTGTTCGTGGAGATATTGATGATGTTGGCATATCATAATTGTGCTTAAATATCATTACTCCAATACAGAATTAAACAGACCTAATCTGCAGTCAGCGGGGAGGTTCCGTCTCACCCTCACAATAATCCAACCAATATATATTGAGCCATAATTTATTGTTATTCAAAATTTTAAAGAAATTTGTATAATTTATTTGAACTTACATTTAAATATGGATGTCTTATTTATTCAACAGAAATGTAGACAGTTAGGAGAAGACAGGGCTTTTAATTCTATTTCATTTGATCAATAAGTTGACAGGCGCCCCAAGTTTTACCAAATCTATACACCTTTGCCGTGGGTACTATAAACGTGATTAGGTAACACACTAAAAGTAATACTAGAAATAAGATAAATCTGTCAACACAGGAAAATTCTTTCTTTCAAATTTATGATTTTCCCTTTTTTGTCGACATTCTTCAAAGCTGATTAATTTATTCCAGAGTTTATATGGAGGGCGTTATCTTATGGCCAATAACTTACAAGGGAGATAATTAAGCCTCTTTAGTTTCACACACATTCTGATTCAAAGCGTGGATCTCATCATTTGCTTTAAATATGTATTTAACCATACTGCATGGAGATTTGGGGGAGATCAACTATTCCAAGTGTGATATTGATTACATCAGGGCTTGATCTTCCTATATTTGTCCTTCAAAGAGTTTCAGAATACCATTTTCCTTCAACCTACATTCTAGGTTTACACAAATGTGCGTTGGGAGTGTAACGGAAAGCACCTGCATGTACACCAGGATTGACAGTTTTTCATTTTTAAAAAATCTTTCCAAAGCTCTCCAAATCTATTTTTTCTGAACACCTGTCAATTCCTTCAAGGATGACATTGTTAATAACAGTACCAGGTATTTCCTGATCTTTTATAAACTTGTCCAGGTTGCATTTGTGAGTTTTCCTTAACAACATCTTACACAGGTGAAATAGAGAAGGCGGTGTGCATACCTGAGACAATATTTGTTTGTATAATGCCTGAGTAGCGGCTGAGGAAGAAATGGAAGTAGATGTTAATTCAACCAGCCACTTCTCATGCCAGATGTCATAGCCAGCCATTAACAACAGCTCAATAATGGTGTGATCACCTTTCCACGAACTACTTAAAGCAATAGATAGGGGCGTTCTAGGCTCATCATAAAAAAACGTAGCAGTTGTAGTTTGGGCATGTTGATCTATTCCACGTGATGCAATGTTTAATTCTACATTCAACCTGACTAGGTATCGGACAACACTTGTGTGGCATTGTTGAACAGCATTCCACAATGGGGTTGCGTTGCACGAGTTCCTGGCATTCATATAAGCACCACCTTCAACCAAAGCCACAACTGATTGCAAACACCCATTAAAAGCTGCATAGTGTAGAGGAGTATCCAAATCTTTATCAGAATTATTGACATCACAGCCTAGCAGTAAGAGCATGTTGAGTACAGCTAGGTGGCCCCCATGAGCAGCTAAGGACAAAGGTGTATTCCCATCTCGAGTTCTTCTATCATGACTTGCCCCTGCCTTCAACAACAACTTCACACACTCAATATGGGAGGACCATGCAGCGAAATGCAGGGGAGAGTAATCATCCAAATTAGTAGCGTCAACATTTGCTTTATGAGCTATAAGCATTTCCACAATCTCCTCCTGATCTGATAATGTGGCGACAACTAAGGCAGGAAACCCATCACAAGCTACAGTGTCAGGATCTGCTCCAGCATCTAAGATCAGTTGAACACACTCAGATACACCTATACAAGCAAAAAACATACTGGGTTATTCATGTACAACACAACATTGTCATTGATTCTGAACCCACACTGTCATAATTTTAGACAAGAGATCCATGAATGAATCTTGACGCCCACGCTGTTAAGATATTTTGAAGGGAGGGGTCCAAGAGGGGACAGATTCATGAATTGACCGACATGAACAGACAGACATGAACCAAAATGATACCTGCAATACTAGACCATGTGGGGAAGCTATGAATAAAATATGAAAGCTATCGGAGTAGTACATGTAGTTCCTGAAATATACTGATAACAAGAATTGTTATGGGATGGACGGACGGATAACAAAGGAATGAATAAATGGAT
>JARDVA010129391.1:0-11092 GCA_030265315.1 Mopalia swanii | reverse complement strand
AAGTGGCTTGTAGGCAAATTAGGAACTTTTGACCAATTATTCTAGTTCATTTTGATTATTTATTTAATTTACTGCAGCTTAAGACTTACTGTGGCATAGAAAGTTTTCTGAAGAGTCAACAGTTCAAACAGAACACACCCCAAAGCCCACATATCACTTTTGAAATTGTACCTGAAATACAAATTTACACAGTTATGGCCCCTGTCACACTTAAAGGGAGACAACTCTCATTTGACCAATTATCTCCCTTCATGTTATGCATCTTGCTTTGGGGTCTTGTAATGTGGGTTTTAAATGTCTTTGTGACTGGAAACATATATAATTATTAAAAGTGCAAATATCAGTACTGATTCAAAGTAAATCAAAGAAAGGATTTGATAGAAAAAAAAATAAAACATTTTAAATTCTTCGATGGCATGGAAAATGGTATTTGGAAATTGAATGCATATTTCAGCTGAAAGCCTGAAATTTCACATCATTGATCAGATTATTTATATAGAAGATTAACACTTACATGACACCTTGAACAATTTCAGGAGACATGTAGTAAGGTGTTCCCACAAACTGGAAGAAAACAAAATCAAGAAATTTGATCATGGCAATTGCACAGTTAGAATGCACGGCCGGTGGTGTCTTCTATAAGGATTATTAAACTATTCAAATGATATAATATACTTGTGTTTTTCAATCACACTTAAACTCAATAAGCTTAACAGACTTTCTGGTTTTATATTATAGAGTTACATCAATATGAAACTAATTTGCATATGTCCTTTCGTATTAGATGAAACACAAAGCTGATTTCTATCAACACACAAAAAAAACAAGGTTGCCTCTTTTGTACAGATAAGTGAAGTCTGACATGAGAAATCTTCTGTAGGAAATGCGAACAAGTAACAGAATATTTGTCTGATTGGGGTTTAACATCATACTTTAGGGTATTTAACTTATATGACAACAGATTGTGCATTTCTCACTGTGCATTACTTAAACACAATAGAAAACCAAGAGGAAACCTAGCAAAAAATCAACACCGGAATTGCCGGAGCCACATTGTGTCACTCACTCATATACCTGAGAGTGACAAAAGAACTCCCACCCATGAGCAGTACATAGAAGTAGGATCAGTAGGCCAACACGATAACCCTTAAACCTTGGCCAGGTGCCTTAACAAAATAGGACTGAATGTTGTTATTATGAAATCAAAGTGCTATTACTAAATTAAACGATGAGAAATAAAACTTTCACTTACAGAATCTACCAGCTGTGATTTGCTGTCCAGTATCTTAGAGATACCAAAATCTCCCAGCTTTATGAGTCCTAGTTTTGTAAGGAAAACATTCAGGGTCTTTAAGTCTCTGAAATTTGAAAAATTGAGATGAGAAAAAGTATTTTAGAGATACCGAAATCTTCTAGTTTTGTAAGGAAAACATTCAGTGTCTTTAAGTCTCTAAAATTTGAAAAATTGAGATGAGAATTATTGCTTCAAGATAGAAAAGAAAAAAAGCAATATTTCTTAATCACTAGTTTAATTTCAACAAATTTAAAACCATAATTATAAAAGTTCTCACCGTGATTGAACTGAATTGATTTACCTGTGAAGAATGCCATGGTCATGAATATAGGCTACAGCAGCGGTCAACTGGTACATATACCATCGTACAATCTGACAACACATATCATGTATAAATTAAAACATCTCTCAAGCACGTAAAAGTTTAACTTCGTCACTAGTCATTGCATTTTGAAAAAAAAAAAGTCAAAAACTATCAAATTTGGAGTCCTGCAGTAAACAGCGTTCTATGATGTGAGGCACTGTTGGATTCATGAAAGGTCATTTGTCTCAATTGTCCAATAAAAAGACGCATTAAATGATTCAGAATTATGAAAGATCACTGGCTTGTCACGACAACTTTCTCAGGAGCAGCTCTATGATTGGTCATTCCAGAACGACCAATAAATGCTGTTTGAAATCTACACAGCTCAAAACTGGTTAAATATGGTTTAAATCAGATTACAGGTTTGGCATTAATTTTAAAAAATCTTCTGCGGCCAGTTTCTTGAAAGACAATTTGCCACTAACACCAGATTAAATTGCTAATACTGGGTTAGAGATAGACCTTCAACAGGACGGGCCATAATCTAAAAGCAGTAACAGTGACTTTATCTGGTGTTAGCAGCTAATCGTCTTTCAAGCAACTGGCCCCAGGGGTCTGTTGTTAGAACAGCTATTAAATTTAATCCTCTATAAACTGACATCATACTATGTTGATGGTATATCTCTAATACGTTATAAGTGAGTTAATCCCAGTGTGAGTGACTACCAGTCTTTTGAGCAAATGACTCCTGCTCAAGGAAATTTCAATTATACTATGACAAATAGAGTAAGTGATAACCAAACCTCTTCAGAAAACAACTCCTCTTGTAATGAAATTTTAGCATGAAGATTGCCACCTTGAAACAGAAACATAACAAAACAAAATCAGAAGCAAACAATGCATACAGATTACTTGATGTTTAACACTGTTGCACAATGGGTTAAGTCTTTATTTTACATCACAAAATTTATTTAATTATGACAGCATTTAAACTTTTTTAATTTTTTTAATTTAGCAGAAATACTATTTTCAACTAAATGGTATCTCCTTTATATGAATATGATGTTGTATTGTCTACTCAATCTGTCTTGCTTAAATATGGTGTAAAACCGAGAGAAAGCCTTGTAAAAACCATCCTTTTGAGTTCCAATAAACCTTTTTGGTGACCCCTGTCCCCCGAATAAATCACTGAGCCATGCGCCTAAAATCTAAATGAAGTATAACGTAAATTTTACCATTGGCATATTCCATTTCAATAAGTAAACTGTCTTCCACCAGGAAATGGTTATAATATGTGACGATGTTAGCATGGTTAAGTAGAGAGAGGATATCTATTTCGTTCTGGGCATCTCTCTTTCCTTTCTCTGATAAACTAGTGATATAGACTTCCTTCCACACCACCAAGCTGTTATCCTGAATAAACCAATAAACAACATTAATGTGTAATGATAAAAAAATGTACCAAACTTGATATCCCTAAAAGGAAAAAAATGCGCACCTGTCCAAATTCCACAATTTGGCAAATGATACCTTGAGTTCATTAAGGCTAGCTAAATTTTGGCTTAAAATACTGATGTTGGTGCAATAGTGAGAGCATAGTTTAAGCTAGGGACCTGTCCACCTGTCATTTCGACAGGCAGATTTCTGAACATGGTTAAAATGACAGGTAGGAATTCTGAATTTTAACATGGAAAATTGTGACAGGTAGAATTCCTTAAAATACTGATTATTGACAGGATGATTTCAATTTAGAGTTAAGACAGGGACACTGCTTGAGGGAACGTCAAACTGAAAATTTATTTGATTTTCATTGATACAAGACGTCAGTGAAGGTAATGAAAATGACTTTGAAATCACTGTGTATATGCAAAAGTTCTGTTAATTTAATTTTGTATGTCCGCATACTGGTCGCACAATTTGGCATATTACAAAACAATATCTTCCTGTGCTTATGCTATAAAACTTGCCTACTCGAATAAATAACAAAACAACAAATATTGTTTCTACTGGTCGAGCTGTTAAATGACTAACACTTTTCAACAGTGAGCATCTGAAAAGAATCTATCTTAACTTTTAAAAAACCAAACTCTCCGAGGGATAAAAATAGAAAAAACACAACCTGATGAATCTAAAATAACCCTTTAAAAAGTTTCAAATCATCAAAACAATTTCCAAACCTTCCCCCAAAACTTCATGCAGTATGGTTAAACACAATGGCAACTGAAGACCATTATGTTTTAAATTTGTGTGAAACTAAAGAAACTTAATTATCTCCCTTTAAAATAACTAGGATTTTATTGTAACCCGGACCTTTATATTGCTCTTTATAAAAACTCTGGGTTAAATAAGTCTGCTTTAGACAATTTTTAAGAAATAGTTCTGCACGAAAGGGGAATAATAATATTTTTTTTTTAAATAAAAAAAGAATGAACTTATTTGATGGATTTCTGTTATTTCTCACTGTACAGTTATATGGTTAATTAATAATGACATACACAGTATGTGACGATATCGTTGGCAGAAGCTACAGTTTTCAACGTCACAAACTAGGAAATTGCCTACGTTGGATCTCGATGACATACTAAAATCTTCAATTTAATACTCACCAGCTTAATACAGGTTTAATATTCCCTTCGTATAAATTCTGTTTCTTTTTTTAGGTAAACATGCCTAAAAAGTGGAAGTTACTGGCCCTTCTGGTCAAATTTCAAGTCTAGTCTATATCTGTTATCATGTTACATGTAGGAGCCTTGTTTGCATTCTTTGACGGACTGCTGCAGGATTTAATGCCAGTATTTTGTTTACATGATCATGGTGATGCACTGCAACTGTAAACCGCCACACTAACACTACCAGCAGATCCCAGGACAAACATGGACATAAATCCTTTCTTATAGCTATCAGTTACTTAATTCTGTCAACAATAACAATTACAGTATGATATCGAAGATGACTTTCTAAGCTTGTCATAGCACCACAGGAGAAGCCATTTAAATTGTAAGCCGAGATTTAAACTGTACCTCGTTCTCATGATCCCTTGTAGACAATACACATTCTGACCACATTCAAGCCTACACAGCCAGGGGTTAATAGACATTCAAATGCTGAGCTTTTAACTGAAAGTATTCAGTTTATTTATTGTCACATTGAATTTTGTTCATTTTTTAATGCCAACTATTTACTTTTATCATACTTAAACATTAGAGATGGAGTCTGTATTGAGTTTTTTTTTACAAATGATGTGTTTAAATGATGTCTCAAATTAAGTTTATTCTCCAGTTTAACTACCCATATAGGCTAGTTAAACTGGACTTCTAGGAGACCCTGACCACAGAGTTGAAAAGCTTTACAATGATCTAACCTTAATATTTACCACTTGTGCCATTTAAAAAATATTATTTTTTCTTAAGTTTGGACCAAAAAATCCCCATCTTCTTCTTCAAAAAAGTTTAACGTACACTATATAATGTAAAGATAAATGTAAGATCCAATGCAGTGCCGACTCATGTTAATAACTGTCAATAACTCGACCTACTGACAAATATCAATGAGAGATATGGGTACATGTAATGTCTATGTCAGATTAGTTCTTAACAATGTATCACTTTCGTTATTTTCTTATCATCCTTAATATACGAGCTGTCAGCTCTCAAAGGAAAGTATCAAACACTGTCATAAAAGTAAATCCTAGGCAGCACAGAGCATCAGTATTATATCCCTAGTTGCCTGTTTAAATTAGGCTTTACTAAGTCATTTCCAATACTTTTCCATGGCTATTTCGTCTTCATTAGTCTAGCAGATACAGGCTAAGAGAGCAGCCGTATTCTGAATTTTTGCCATTTTTTCTCTATGCAGATGCACTTTGTTTTCATGCTACTGGGTCTTGAATTTAATTGATGTCCCACAAGTGAAATACTAGCACCTGGGGAAAGGATTTTGAGACTGAGTTTCTTTACAAGATTTATTTTACGCCAGAATTTAATACGCCGTATGCCTTCCTTTGGAAATGAGGGCTTATCGTTATAACATTGATACTTGACATATAAGGAACAAAAGTTAAAGGGGAAGAAAAGACGTTATTTTCGAACTAAATGTCAGACGTTAGGCCTATTGAGTGTCTAGTTATCGAATAACAATATTTTCCGTTTCAATTTTAATCGAAAAATTCGAGCGCACCTCGCTTTTCCTGTATAATACAGCTTCACCAAAAGCCCCCCTTCCCAGGGCTTTAACATAAGTGTAAGAAGTTTCTTGTTGACTTTCATACGGCGGGAAAACCGGCGACGAGCAGCCCGACTCCGCTTCTTCCGTCGCCATGTTGTATACATACTGCATGTTCGCCATCTAGCGGTGGTTGTTAGAACAAGCACTCCTGAATCAGGGGAGGCTAGTGAGTGTGAGCCGTTCGAAGCGAAACACAAGACTGAACATATCTGCAGGCCAGGCGTGTAAATCAGTGCAGGTTTAAGTGTTTACACTTAAGTTACATGTGAAACACAATTCAACCATAGCAACAATGATCGGTTATGTCACTTTGTTTATTGTAAGTGCGCCACACGAGGTAAACCTGGATCTGACTACTGTTTTTCATAGCCTAATATTAAGACCTACATGTGTAAATAGAGGTTTTATTTATTAAGCTATGTATATCACTGCTTTTATAAGTGGCAGATAGCCACTCTCATGTGAAACACTATTTACTAATTGGAGAAGAGTGAATGACAGTTTGAAAGCTAAAAATTGTGTTATGCAGTCCTTTGGCTTTTCGATTGGTGTATAGTGGTATTTCACAAATATGACGGCGGTGTATTCCAATAATAATTGACACTTGCACAACTAAGATGAGAACCGTTTTCATATTGTTGGACCCTCAGGTATATGAGTGAGTCACAAGATGTGGCGCCGGCAATCCCGGAGGTGGTTTTTACAAGGTTTCCTTCCGGTTTTCCACCATAATAGGGCAAGGAACAGTGTAAAGTGGACAATCTGTCGTCATATAAGTGAAATACCCTTGAGTATGACGTTAAACCCAATCAAACAAACAAACAAATCCATATTGTTGGAAAGTTAATTTTCGTCCAGTGCCAAGAAATTAGCCATCCATCCATGTAGACAGCGTTGCTACTCTTCAAACAAACCTATCATATTGCAGACAATCATTACATAGTAATGCACACAAACTATATAACAACAAAGAAAGGCGGCAACAGATTGAACAAAAACGTTTATTTAATGATACATTTCACACCAGCATGTATCTAATAACTGTTATAAGCAACTATAAACATCACCAAATGTAATTACCACTGAGAGGTCAAGATGGCACTGTATAACAGCTTCATGGGGCATAACATGCATCAGGAAATGTCTGTTAAATTTCAGCCATAAGAGTGAAGCAAACTAAAATGTTGATTTATAGTTTGAAATCTGAGGTCAGTCCAGCAGTCACTCCTCATGATGTAAGCGTGACTTGTTGGCTTGAAACACTGTAATACATTACATCTTTGAATGGGAGTTACAAGTCGATAATAGAAAGACAAAACACTAGTAAATGGATGGCAAATTATCATTAATTTTTTATGCATAAAAAATAAATGAGAAGTAGTCATCCATATACTGTTTTGTCTTTTTTCGTTAATTAAGTTCTAAATGCCGCGTCAAAGTCGAAAGATAAATGAGAAGTTGCCATCCAGTGTTTTGCCTTTTTAATGTAATGCATTCTTGCCATGAAATTGTCTTCACTAAGAATAATAAGTCTTGTATGAACATAATAGTCCCAGTGTTTAAAGCACACAGACCTATCATTCCAGTATTTATAGAGTTTGGTTCTACCAATTACCCAAGATTATGTCAAAAGTTTTTCAAGGTTGATTTTTCGTCAAGGTTAGATTTTATTGGTTGTGCGGATGGGTGAACTCATATCCAACAGGACTCGTCATAAATCAACACAATAATGAAAAAAAAAACTTCTAAGTGGTGAACATATTTCATAAAGGTCTACTGTCATATAAATATAAATTCAAATTTCATCAACATTGACACATTAGAAGAGCATGATCTCATTTTCAAAAGAATAAATGTTAAAGTAAGTGTGTCCAACAGCTGCTTTATAACAACAAGACTAACAACAAAAACAGGCAATATAATATACATGACATGGCATTTGACACAACATTATCAGTACAATCATTGATAGCATGTGTAGGCCACACAAAAACTACTCCTGGATAAATCTTCTATAATAATTACATTAAAGGACAATAACGAGTAACGAGATACTAGTCAGCGGGAAATAGCTCTGTTTTTCTCAAAAGAAATTACTTACCTTTTACATGGTTTATAAAGTATATGATAAATATGAAGCAAACAAGATATTTAATATATTATATATATAGATCACAAATATAATTGTTCAATTTGTCTTTTTAATCTCCTTCAACAGTCATGTTTGGAAAGGTTGAATAGGTGTCCGCTAATATAAACCTCGATTAATAATGTGTAATCTGACTCAGATATAATACACCCCTTTTCGATTCTTTATTTTATTTTGTTAATATTTTTTGGGAAAATGAGAAAGAGTGTTAATGGGAAAGTAAGTTTTATTATTTCAATTTATTAGTATATGTAAGTGAAACTCTAGGATTACCATAACTGTTAATATGGAAAGTGATTACCATAATTAGAATGTTTTAGCATCAATTGCAATTGCCTTCTTTTCTATTTATGACCTTACATACTCAAACATGTCCTTTAACCATGATACCACATGGTGAGCAAGGTCATACTTATTCACGTCAAGTTCCAAATTGCGCAGATTGTTTCCAAACTCAGTAGTTTGAGATTGTCTTAAGAAACAAAAAAAGTAAAGTAGAACTTTATTGTTGCTTTTATCATGATAATTACTCAGCCTCGATTTCAAGTATAAATAAAGCGTATTATTTGTTCTTTTTTTTTTTCAAGAATATGACACAGCGAAATTCTAAAATACAATTATATTGTGAATTGCCAAGAGGATAACCCACACAAGGCTTCAAGCTACTCACTTTTTAATATCCTTCTCACTCGTGCAATATTAATCACATTCAAACTTCACTGTGCTACATCCTCTAGATTGTTTTTTATAACCTTTAATTATTCTAACAAGGTTTTTTAAAAATTGAAACATGATACCCCACCAGATTAATGTGTATGCACGTTTTACCTCTGCATTATATGCTAAAAAATTATTTAAGCCATCTTGATAAGTTTCCATGTACAAGCTTAACAGCAATGTTTTGGATTAAAACATTCAAAATTTATTTTCTCTTCTACTAAAATTATTTTAATTTTTTAAAAAAGCATTAAAAATGTCAGCTAGTTGTACATTATAACATAATCTTTGGGCTTTAAAAAATCAGAATATCTGACATGTACAAATGCAATAAAAATTAGAACAAAGGCACCTACATATAAATTATAGGTCTTAAATTGTTTTCGAGAATAAACCAAGAATGCTTTATATCAGTAGACGCTATTCTTTAGACATATCAGCAAACCCTAAAATACTGTATGATCGAGGAAGTTATTTTGTTCTTTTTGTTAAGCAGATAAAACAAAATAAAATAGTAAAAAAAATATCATGTTGACATCAATTTTGTTATTGTGGATACATGTAGACAATAATTAATAATTTCTTATAATTAATTACAAGCTAGGTAGCTAGCATGTCTTCTGCTAAAGGCTTATTATTTAAAATATGCTGACAATCATGGTAAAATCGCTATGTCAAGATAATGCTATGGTCCTGCTCAGAATATTGGTTTGTGTCATTTCGTCAGCTGTGAATAGTATTAAATAAGGTTTGTTTGATTGGAGTTTAATGTGTACTCCAGGTAAGTTCACTTGAATATGACTAAGGATTGTCCACTTCACACTGTTCCTTGTCTTATTACAGTGAAAAACCGAGAGGAAACCTAAAAAAACCAACCCCGCGTTAGCGGGAGCCACATCGTTGGACTCACTGTTATTCCTTCGTCTTAGACAGGATGAAGCTATAATCCAAGTTCAAAGTTAAACTGTGAATTGTCTAAATGTTCACCTGCTCTCAACATTTCTGATGGAAGGGCTGACAGTAGCATTTCTGATTCTGAATAATTTGTTGCTCATATAAGCGATAAACCATCTCCAATATGTTAGCTTGAGCAAATATTCTGCTACGTCTGCAAATGATTGTCTTATTAATAGTAGTAAACCATTTTATTGTGTTAAGATTTATATGTGTAAAAAGACAAACCATTGTGAATGTTGTGTACGACTTTATGACAAAAGTGGTGTCTTTTTGCTAGAAAAAATAATGTCACTTTATGGTGCCAAACTGCAACTTTCTTACATAGGTGCCAATAAATAATGTCACTTTATGGTGCCAAACTGCAACTTTCTTACATAGGTGCCAATAACAACAGCAGTTAGTAAAACCTTAAAAATTAAGTTTTTCTATATTTGGAATATGTGTATTTTCGCAAAATTAACAATTTGTACACTATATTTCTCTGTAGACATACAAATTGAAATTAAAACATGTTTCCTTCCTTGTCAAAAGCGATATTTTTTATGGCACAGAGACTTTTCTTTGTTGTTGTAACATCATTACTGGACGTTCATGTCGTAAAACATGAAAACCCATCCAAATTGCAATCTTTCTAGGATCACATGAACATATAGTCATAGCTGGAGACTAGTCCACTCGTCATTTGAAACGGGCAGATTTCTAAAATGACCGGTAGAAATTCTGAATTTTCACATGAAAAAAATAGGATAATTGAATAGGTATTTCCGACAGCAGATGTCCAATCCTAGCAACGACATTTAAACAGATACAGCTTAAAACAATAAGGTAATATATTTTACTTTATCTTTATACAACTAAAAAATAAGATTGAAAGCAATGGTACATGTAGCAAATAAGGTAGTATGGAATAAAAATATGTACAACAGATTACTATTGCAGTTAGCAAAGTACATATGAGGTTAGACAATTATTTACAGGAAGATAAGAAAATAAAAAGTCAGACAGACTACATAAAATAGTTAGATTAGTCTACTGCCATCAAGGGTGAGCCGATGTCAAGACCAACATCCCACTCCCTTTCATCTTCCAATTAAAAATCTATTCGGATAAGTATATACAATAATCTGAGCGTCTCATTCGTCAGACCAGTAGTAATCTTTCTCCACTTCAGAATCTTCATCTTGGGGTTCTTCATCTCTTCTAAACAGATCATCTTCATACTCAACATCTCTCAGCTTACTCTTCTGATAAAACCAACAATAACACAAAATATGCTGTAGTCACCCATAAATTAGGTGGTATGTAAAATATGTTCTAACAGTGATGTAACCTTTTTGGGGTGATTAGAAATTGGTAGCTCTGGTCAGTCTTAGTTCATCAGTCATTTTCGAAATGTCTAAAAATAGTTCAAATGACAGGTAGAAATTCTGAATTTTAACATGAAAAA
>JARDVA010129280.1:0-11094 GCA_030265315.1 Mopalia swanii | reverse complement strand
AAATACACGGAATTTATTTGATGGGGATATGGACCTGTAACAGGCCGGTAAGTCTGCTAAATTCATGATTTAGGTCCACGAGAGATCTTCCGCGGGCCAATTACACGATTAGAACTGTTTAAACTCAGTAGCTACCTAGGAGTATGCCATGCATGTATCTGGGTATCTTTGGGTAATTCGTTTGACAGTCAAAGCGTCACTTGTTATAGACAGATGAATCCTAGGTTCTTGGGCGTATAGTTCAAATTGACCCCTGCAGCAGTTCATTGCAGCAAACACAATTATCATGTTCAGAACATAATAAGAAAAAGTTATTATACTTTTCCCAGTTTATGGGTACCGGTACATGTATACAAAAGTCAGTTGTCAGTTTGTTTACCTACTAAAAACTTACGTTTTCTTCTCGTTTTGTACACTGGGACATGTTCCTTTTCTGCAGCTATGATCGGGGTAGGCCATGCTTCACTCTTCTGACCATCTGATCCATTGAGTTGTTTATGGTCAGCTGAACTTTGATTATCCCCAGCCCCCTCCCCCAACTGACAATCCGTTTCACTTGTTGACGCTGCCATCTTTGACCGTAACTTGACCCAGATCTCACATGATCTCCACAACCATCACAAGATGTGTAGTTTTCGTTATTTATGTTCCAAGTGTAACTAAACTGCGAGCTTAATAACTATTTTCACAGCCGTTCAAAGTTTGAGCTTACATAAAAAATTGTTTAAAATGAAACAAGAAATTAAATGGACACAAAACTCTTTTCAAAGCATAAAAAATCTCTTCACTTCCTGTTTTTCTGCGCAAAAGTTTTATTTTTATTTTTAAATAAGGTCACTAGACGTTCAGCACGAAACATTCGACCTCATTCGTCAGTTTCATGTTAGCCAATCAAAAACGTGTATTTTCTTTTATCGTGGCATTTGATTGGCTAGCAATGACAGGCACATGCCAGCAAATGTTCTAGTGTAACCATAACTCACATCTGCGCGGAGAGTGAAAGATGCCGTTACTTTAACGTGAGGCGTAGATAATCATGTTGTGTTCAAATTGTGTTATCTTTCAAAACAAACTACAAAAGCTTTTTATGAAAACACGCTTAGTTTCATTGATTCATCAATCTAGTAGAGCGCTAGCTAAAGAATCGAGCGGAATTAATGAATTCGGACGAAAATCAGACCCATTCAGCAGTTTAGCACATCGTTTAAGAAGCAGACGACATTTTCTGTCTTTACACAACCGGTAATTGATGCCAATTTGCATGGATCATACTTCAGCTGTTTATAGAATCCGTAATACATATCATAGTCTTGGCTGAACAGTCCAAATATAAACCTACCCCTGTATTCTTATGATCTGCTTAAAACGTTTCGTGTTTACGAGGTTTCCTTTTGGTTGCCACTGATCGAGGCTGGCCCTAGGCCCTAGAGCCGTTTGTTGACTTTATGTAGCACTGGAGGAAAAATTTACTTTCCAACATTATGAAACGCTTCACATCTTGGCTGTGCCAGTGTCAATTATTTAGTTGTTGGAATACAGCGCCTTAATATAAGTGAAGTATGGCATAAAACACCAATCAATCAATGCACTGAACGCCTACTAAATAATACCTACTCATGGGTGGACAATCCTTCATTAAGTGAAATACATTTGAGTGTGATGATAAACCCTTATCGAACAAACCAAACGTTTTAATAAGTTCATAATTAAATAGCAATGATCATGATGCCTTGCATGGAATATGGTACGTTTAACTTGAAGCACGGATCAAGCAATCTTTGTTAGCCAAGAGTTTTATTCTGAGCTACTCTGCATTACAACCCCAAGTGGCAGATTATTCGCATATAATCGATATGCGGGAACTTCTACACATTCAATCAGATGTTGTGTTACCAGAGGACTAATAAGAATGACACGGATAGTCAATAAGGAAAGTGGGAAGTGTTATATCGAAAAAGAATATATTCGGGGGTATCCAACCAACTGCATATGTACCCACCCCCACAGACACCAACTCTCTATATATATGCCAATATAGTGTTTTACAAAGTTAAACAAATTGTCAAAACAAGAGTATAACATTCAACATATGTTATCAGCGCTTTAGCGCGAAACTCAGTCATTTTATCCACCAGGGGACATAGCTGTAATGATATTTATATACAATTAAGCTGCCAAGGGTTGTAATGCAGAGTAGCTCGGAATAAAACTCTTGGCTAGAGAAGATGGGATCAAGCTTTCCATTCATAAGTTTAGATACATGTACAAATAGACTAAGACTTTATCTGCCATGCTGACAATGTGTCACTTTACTTATATAAAGGAGTTCAATAAAAGCAGGTGGCATACATTGTAACCCTAAGAACACGTTTTGACCAAAACTAAGTTACTCATCAAGTCGTATTGCATCAAACAACTTGAAAAAAATGAAATAATCTTGAGTTACATTAACCGAATAAACAGATCAATAAAAGTAGCTCATTGGACAGTTATATGTTCTCATGATTACGTCTCATTTCACTTGCACACCCTTGAGTGACCCTGGTTTTGCCCACTTGCCATTTTGTGTACATTTAGTAGATACAAGTAAATAGCTATTGTATCTAGCTGAATAGACTTTTTTTGTCTTTAATGAAATATAATATTGATTATTTCCTGGATGTTTGAAAATAATGCAATTGCATTCTTATGTAATATTATTATGCTTAGTTAACCACATATGGTGATATTCTACTTTATTTTACTGTAATAGGTCCTATGGGAAGTTAATCAATGGGAAGGCTATAGCAGATGAAATTTTACAAGAAGTCAAACCCGAGATTGTGAATTTGTCCAAACTGAAGGACCGGATACCGTTGCTAAGTGTAGTTCTGGTTGGAGAAGACCCTGCTAGTCAAACATATGTGAGAAACAAGATCAAGGCAGCTGCTAATACAGGTACATGTAAAGCATACACTCTATTGTATATACTCCTACTTGCATGGAAACAGATACTGATGTAGACATCATTTGGTATGGATACTGAGAAGCAATCGGTTGAAGCTGCTGATAGGTTTGTGTTTACATTTATCGGATGGTCCGTTGGGTATCTGGTCTCTTTTCATGAAAAGTGGCATCTGCTGGGGCCAGGCAGTTTCGGGTTGTCTGACTCCGTATATGGTTTTGAGTACAGAAATATTCTGATTGCT
Organism: Mopalia swanii; assembly: GCA_030265315.1. NCBI lineage: Eukaryota > Metazoa > Mollusca > Polyplacophora > Chitonida > Mopaliidae > Mopalia > Mopalia swanii. The sequence goes on along the minus strand of JARDVA010129280.1, from coordinate 7,906 downwards.
TCACCGTACGATCAAACCTTGCCCTGTTTGAAACTGTATGAATAAATGTCCCCATCCACTGCAATACAAATGGAAACACTCCATGGATGAACAATAAGTCTGATTTTTGTATCCATGTCTGTGGGTTACAAATGTGAAGTAGCTTAACACTGGTTTAACACAGATTTGACTGATTCATAATAACTTAATGAATAAAGTGCAAACCGTGTGAACTAAAAACTGAAGTGACAGCAACCAATGAAATATGGAATCAGGTGTATCCTCCTTGCAGTATAGACTACATTGATGGATACCTGGATACCACATAGTGACAATAGCCTTGTATACCATAATCCTTGTCTTGACAGTCTACCCAAATAAAAATATGCTTCCTCTATGATATTTTACAATTGATCAGGCAAATAACATATTTTCAACTTAACGATATTTACTAAAAAAACTCAAAAGTCTCTTCCTTTTACAGACTCAATAGAATTTGACTGCTTTGTTAAGTCATAGACTGTCAGAATTAAAATTTGTTAAAACTCATTTTACAAAGCCTCTGAAAAAATTGAATTTTAACCTAAAAAGTCTGCCAAGTTTGGGTGTTATATGTGGGATTATTAAAACTCAGCAAAATTGTGTGTGCAGGAATACAGAGTGAGGAGATTAAGCTACCTGAGAGTGTCACTGAGTCCGACCTTCTTCACACCATACAGAATCTCAACAAACGGAGTGATGTGGATGCGATCCTGGTACAGCTCCCTCTACCAGAGCATATTAACGAGAGGAAGGTGTGTGATGCTGTGACGAGACGTAAAGATGTTGATGGTTTCCATGTGGTGCACATGGGTCGTTTACTCTGTGACGTTGATACAATAATACCATGTACACCAGCTGCTGTCCTAGAGATTCTTCATAGAACAGGTACTTCAAACCAGTAACTCTAACAAAAAAATCTCTTTACAGAAGAGCCTAGTTATTTCTTCCAAACAGGAGCTTTCCTGTTGTTTCTGGTGCTCTCTTCCCCTTTTTACCCAGTTCACTGTTGTCCTGCTCTGTCAATCCTCAAGAAAACCAGCGACATAACTCAGAGGATATAAACAAATCATGCATTTGTATACACAGCGGCTGATCATTGAACGTATCAGGTCAACACATGCTCATCCGTTCTGAAGTCACTTGGCTTTGTTGTTATTGTTTGTTGCCAGGGATGTTTTTGGTGGTTTTCTTCAACCATTGGACTGGTATAGGCTACTGTGATACCAATGAAATAACATCAAGTATGCGACATACAACTTCAACCATTTTATTTATATCAAGATTTAATACTTTAACCAATGAACTAACATAAATGTGTTAACTTGCCTTTTTAAGTAATATTAATGTGATCTGTATAGACATGTCCTCCCTCATCCACAAATTGACAAGGGCCAAACTTGCAAGTGTGTCCAAGCACGCCTGGAAAATCATGCGACCGTGGGTCACGCGAAATCCTACGTCTAGTGAGAAATTTAAAAAAAAAAAAAAAAAGTTAATTTTTTTATTTTGTTTATTATAATTTTGTGTAAAACCCATTTCAATATTGATGTCAAACTGAAAATAGTTGAATTTATTGCATCAAAATTAATTCTATACTAGGCTACATGATGTTTAACATTTTTTTCGAACCATAATCGCCGTATGTAGAATCTGGTGAGAAATTTTTAACCTGAAAATAAGTGGTCGTGAGAAATTTTACATTTTTTCCAGGGGTGTGTCCAAGCTCCAAAACGATGTCAAACATAATCTTACAATCTAGTTTTAAGCCATTTGAATAAAAAAGGTAGTATTCATACAAATCAGAAGAATGTAACATAATTATGGCTAAATTAATCTATTAAATTTCTACCTCTGTTAGATTGATGCAGATTGTGCAGCTTGACATTGATGACAATATGATCTAAAAATGTGTTTTCTTTATGGCATCACAAGAACAGATCTTAAAAACTTTACACCGACACTGTTTTTAGGCAAAAGATGTCAATTCTGTGTTTGATGGAGCTATTATAAATTGGGCTGTATTTTTTTTTAAAAAGTTTATTTTGTGGTACCATTAAGTTGTTATAAATGCCATTTCTTATTCTTTTTTAGGAGTAAAAACTTGTGGAAAGAAGGTGACAATAGTGGGGAGATCTAAACATATCTGTTTACCTCTGGCCATAATACTACAGGCTGATGGTAGCAAGTTGTCTACTGGAGGTAAGGTTTGGAGTTAAACCCATGCTCTACACCGGAATGTTCATCACAATCTGATTCAAACCAGATCTAAATTATCTCCCCTTCATCACATTCTGATTCAAACCAGATCTAAATTATCTCCCCTTCATCACAATCTGATTCAAACCAGATCTAAATTATCTCCCCTTCATCACAATCTGATTCAAACCAGATCTAAATTATCTCCCCTTCATCACAATCTGATTCAAACCAGATCTGAATTATCTCCCCTTCATCACAATCTGATTCAAACCAGATCTGAATTATCTCCCCTTCATCACAATCTGATTCAAACTAGATCTAACTAAGCGGATGATTTTGTGGATGTTTTATGTAACCTTTGCTTTGATATCATCCAATTTTCTTTTTGTGCTTTAAATGTCTATCATGTGTGTGCTTTTACGAGGTTTCCTCCTTTTTTTCCACCATAATAGGGCAAGGAACATGGTGAGGTGGACAATCCGTCGCCATATAAGTGAAATAACCTTGAGTACGACGTTAAGCCCCAATCAAACATACAATATCAAACACCATGTTTATATGGGCCAGTGCTCCTGGTTGAGTGGTTAGCTAGTCGGACTACTGATCTTCCTTCGATGTATCACTCACAGGTCTTGTCCCTTTGTCGACCTCAGGTATATGAGGTTACTCCAGCACTTGCGAGGGTGTTTTTTATCCAGGTTTTTCACAGGATTAAACAGTCTCACTCTGTCATTTTTATAAAAGACAGGTGTGCAAAAAAACACACACCTGAGAATTGAAAGAAGTATATTACTCACCAGAATAGAAACAAAATTAAAAGGACTTTGATTATAGTTATGAGTTATGTAGTTTTGGGGTTCTTCAGTATAAAGTAAAAAAAGTTACATTATCAAGACTAATATCTCAATACCTGTCTACCATTATTGAATAAATAGATAAATAAAGCTTGATACACAGATTTATTAGACTGTAAAGCTGGTTTTTGAATTCAGGTTTATATTTTTCTGTTCCTGATATTGGTTTGCCCTCTCCTGATATTTCATTTTAAACTGATTATATGTTTAGGGGATGCAACTGTGACTATATGTCATAGGTATACATCAGCAAAGATGTTATCCCAGTGCACACAGAATGCTGACATAGTGATATCAGGTACAGGTGTGCCTCACCTCATCACAGGGGATATGGTACAGGAAGGAGCTGTGGTCATCGATGTAGGCTTCTCCAGGTTATATAACCCGGACACTGGCAAATCTAAACTTATTGGGGATGTAGATTTCAAAGGTGTGTATGCTGTTTATCATCAACTAACTTTCTACAAGCTAAAGTGTCACCCAATAAAAAATCAGCATCAAACATGTTTAATTCATGTCCTGAACATGTCTTCATCATATGTTTACAGCCTGTGCTGTTAAGAAAAACTGACTGACTGAACAGGGGCTTCCCATAGTTAACCAAACTCATTTTGGGAGGACTGATATATAGGTTTCCCTTGTAGTTCAATGTGCCTAAATTGGCACTCCCCTGATGTTTAAATTTTTCAAGTTATTTTACATTGTTTTTCGTAACTGGACATTTATGATTATAACATCAGCAGAGCAGTGACAAATTTTAAAGTACAATTTTTAGGTTTTACATTACAGCACAAGTCTGGATTATGTAAGAACATTTCAAAAGAACTCACAAATGTATACTTTTTATGGATGAAAGCATTGTTTGATACATGATCTGGGCTGTAACGTTTGGATATGATTTATATGATCTGTTTTAAGCTGTTGTCAATGAAAAAAATAAACCTAAAACCGTGTAAATAACCATTCATTCAAAATTAAAGACATACAGAATATAAAATTGGCTGCTTCAAGAGCACAGGATAAAATACAGAGAGTTATCTCCCTTCTCCTAGTTTTTCTATGAATGTAACATCGGGGAAAACCTAAGTGACGTTTAATGACCAAATTATGGTTTATTTTCCTAAATGTTATATTATTTGCATTGTTATATCACAAGTCACTCAAGCAATATTCATGGTATAATTGAATCCATGTAGGCCCCAAATGACTTGGTTAAAAATAAACCCAAATATTAAAATATACTATTTGCTTGATTTTGACAGTTATTGCAGTAATGATATAAAAAAAATAATCAAAATATGAATTTTTTTGAATTGTGAATGAACCTAGACAAGCATTACCATCTTTACACGGATTTACATGGTTGACAAGGGGGTGAGTGAAAAACTGCCTTAGCGATTTGAGACACTAAAGAGTCCCGATCGCCTTTTCTTCCTTCAATTGGCCGCCATTTTTTTTATAAGCGAATACATGGTTTTTCTTGTCCAAGATTGTTTTTTGACCCAAATGCACTTTTTCTGAGTTTCCAAATACTTTCCTTTTATTTCTTATAGCAGCTGTAAAAAAGAAATATTAAAGAGTGAAATCAAGTAATTTTCATTCAACACCCGGTCAGCTTCGCTTGCAAACCAGTATGGCATCTCGCAGTTCCTGCGCTCCACGAGAGAGTTTGTGATTTCATTGTCAATCGGTTAAAACTTACCGTTACAACTAATTTTGTTGGTGTTGATGTAATTACATTTTGAGAAATAAGTCTCTAAAAACTTCTAAGGATATTAATGCATCTTCACCAAATCTACATATTTGTAATCCTGAGTATAATAATAATAATAATAATAATAAATACTTTATTTCCATAGGGTAAAGCACAATTAGCTCGAAGCTAGTTCACAATGTGGCCCTATATATAAACGTATATACAGTACATATTACATATCCAATACATATTATATTCTGTGCGAAAATGGACGTGGAATTTATTTTTCTTCTGAAAATCAACCCAGTAAAACCTCAAGTCATGTTAAACCATGAAAAGAAGATAACTTTTTGTGCAGTAGAAAAGTAGAAAAATTGCAATAAGCTTATGCTTACTTTGAGTACAATTTCTTCCATTATGATTCTTTCAACCTTGAGATAAAACGTTGAGAATATACAAATGAATAGAAGCATGGAATCTTGGGTGTTTGTTTCATCTCATGAGCTAGATGAAATACAGACTTTATGAATCTGGTAACTTGATTAGACCTGGGATTAGTATAGAGGGATAAGAAACACTGCTCACTTGAATGTGACACCCACATTGTCACATTCAATCAAGTAACAGAAATTACACAATTAATAGTCAAACTCAGAAAGGGAAGTAGCATATTCACTCATGAAACACAAATGAATGGTCGCTCAAAATGGGTTGTATAGAGCCGAATTTAAACATCAATTTTATAGCCTACTCATCTGTTCTTGATAACAGCGATAGAGCCAAGATGGCGGTTCGGTACTTGCTTTGTTTTGCGAAAGTATTTGGTTCTGTAAACGTAAAGGTTATGAACCCACTCAGCGATAATGTTTATTAGAAATGGGCTTCTTTGGAATGGATATTATTTTAACTAGTCGTTGTTATGAAACGACAACAAATGATGTGCTTTCCTACAAAAAAAATAGTCTTAATAGTTAGCGATTTTATGCATAACGTACTAGCCAAGTAACACATTCACGGATCACTGATTCGAAGGGAAGCAATGTTTCTTATCTCTCTATATAATCCCAGTTAAGACTGACCTACATGTAGATGCTCTGTGTCACTTAGGGCTAAATCTTTAGCTTACAATTTCATTAACTTTTGACAGGTTTTACTGCTGGCACTTTTTCCATTTCATTACCCTGATTGCAAATTTAAGAATAGATGTTTTACCATTTAAAAACATCAGTTAACGCTCTTGGCTATTTAACTGTATTTCTTACAGCTTGAATTCTGGAATTGTTAGATGTATTTTAAATTGACTTTGTTCAGAAGATGAATGACTTTTTGTTTTCAAATAGGAGTGTCTGAGAAAGCCAGTTTAATCACACCAGTTCCAGGAGGGGTGGGGCCAGTTACCGTGGCAATGTTGATGAAGAACACCTTAAGATTGGCCAAAGGAATTGATGATTGACAGATTCGAATGATGAATTTCCATAGTGTGATACAAAATAGATTTTATCATTCTGATTTATTTATTTCATTTTTTTGTTTTATATAATTAGCTTCTATCTTGTAATTAAATATACAGTTAGAAAAAGAGTGAAAAGGATTTTTTTATCGAAGCAATAACTTTTACATCGAGTATCGTGTTGTGTTTTATGAATAATAATTGTCTCACTTGAATATTTATGTTGTGTGTATTTATTCAATACCGTGATAGTCCTCAGAGTTTCAGTATGGTTTATGTACAACATGCCAACAGGTTTTTATTCAAAATGGTATATGACCAATTTGTATGGTCCCTGAAATAACCATTCTATAGGAGTGCAACCTTTTCTGTTCTAGATATGTTTTGATTAATAATTTTAGGCATCAACTGATCCCGTTGAAACCCCTTGACATGTAACTTCAGATATTGCCCAGTCCTCTCTGTTGTTTTTTCCAGTTATTTTAATAGTTACTGTAGTGAAATACCTTAGAGCACATGTCATTATGTATAGAAGACCCCAAACAAATCAAGTTAATGTTACATGTATCCATTGTACTGAAGTCCACTTTCTTTCATAATAAAAACCATCGATGACATTGTTGCCACTCTCGTCAAGTCACACTACTATCGTTATCTAATGGCATTCATTTTAAAAATATTCTCAACCCATCCTTTTAATCCAGCCTTCCAGATGTTGGGCCATGTGTTTTGGGATCTATTCATATTTTTAGCTATAACACATTTATATATAACACGTCTTCACAAGTTTGGGGTTGTGTCACCTATTGTTGGAAGAGTACTGAGATGGTCCCGTGTTAAATATAACAATTATTCCACTGTATCAACAGAAATCAAGAAGCCTCAAGTTTTGTAATGTCACATGGTTTGTTCTTTTTGACATACGGTATAACAAATATAAATGCCATATCATTCAGCACTGTGTTAATCAATCAATCAGTCAGAACTATCCTTATGGCTTCAAATGGAAAATGTCAAGTTTTCAAAACTATCCAGACCAGATTAAGCCAATCCTGTCCGGTTTAAAACCCATGACAGGTAACACATATGTGGGGTTGGATCAATCCAGTTACTTGGTGGACATTCATTGCTCATCAAAACTAGCGGCTTGACCAACAAATATGGGTCCACTTTCACAAAATGTCATACAGACAATAAAATCACGTACGATATTTTTACACCTTTCTTTTAATATGACAAAGATTATTCTACCGTATTCGTACGATAGCTTTTTGTCATATGGCATGTTGTGAAAGTGGTCTCCGATCTGCATGCTTCTCATAGCTAACCTCTTGGCTATCTACTATGATCTGTATAACGCTCAAAACTAGGTCAACTAGCATTAATTCTGATTCATCCAATCATGTTCCATTATAGGCAGCACCATTATTGCATAAAACGATGAATGTGATGTATGGGTAAGAAAAAATGGTTACTCTTTGGTCTATTTTATGGTTTGTACTAAACCTAACCCCAAACAAAGCCCTTACAATAACTCTAAGTATAACACATTAATTGATGTCATATCTCATGTGACAGATGTACCCATTTCAGTACCCCAGTATTTTCTTTTTTAAGCAGCTAACCTCTGGTACAAGGTCAACCTCAACTGTTTGTTTAGAAATATACATGGCGTTAAACACTAAC
>JARDVA010128615.1:0-11097 GCA_030265315.1 Mopalia swanii | reverse complement strand
ACATTTACTTATTTTGCAATATTTTAAAAAATAATCATTGGATTTTCACCACATTTACATATTCGTAATCCTGAGTAATCAGGCTTTTCAAAAATATATACATATATATGGTACCGACTTATATTCGTCTGCATAATAGACGCAACACAACAGGTGTTCTGAAAATCGGCCAAGGGGTCCAGCAAGACCTTAAACAAATAAAGAAATCTCACGTAGAAATATACAAGTTATACAACTAACTTGTTTGAAATAGTTATTTTTCTTCATTATGGCTGATTTAGATGTGCTTATAATTTTTTTATAAAAATATCGCAATAGTATCGCAATATGCTTTTAATATCGCAATACTATCGCAATAGTCATATCAGTGTCAATAGTCACCTTTAATTCTTACACAGAGTGAGTATTAATACTTTATACATTGTTTACGTCTAGCATCAGCCTTGATGAGGTAATTTCCGAGAAGACGTAGATCCTTAATACATTCTGTTGATAGCAGTTGGACTAACTTAAACACAGATGGTTTTTTTCCAATAATAGGACTTGATATATTTTTTACGCAAGTCTACATAATATGGACAGATTAATATAAAATGGACTTCATCCTCTATTCGTCTCACATTACAGACATTACAAAATCTTTCTGCCCTGTCTACATTCAGATATCTACCCTTTCGTATACGTAAGTTGTGGCTGGACAATCTATATTTGGCTATTATATTTTTGTATTTCGCCTTCAAAAGTTTCCTGAGATACAATTGCAAACAATGTCTATCCACTAGATATTTATAAAGAAGACATGTGGACATTTTTTCCATCTGGCATCTAACATTTTAAACATATTGGTCAGTTACCCTTTGTTTGTACAATGGCATATATAGTGGTATATTATCGGCCCGTTGGCGATCCCAGATGTCACCCATACCAACATTTTCTAGCTCACGTTTAACTTCAGATGTCCACGTTTTAGTATTTTTTTGTAATAACATGTCATCGTATATTGACTTAAGAATACAATTGTTTGGGGTAAGAATTTTGAACCAGTATTTCATAATTCTGCATTTTCTTGATATATAATCATTGGAAGTCTACCTAATTCGATATATATCATGACATTTGATGTTCTCGTTGGTACACTGATTATTCGCTTGCAGTAATCGAGATGAACTTTTTCAATTTCTGCCGCTTCAGATAAATGTTCTAGTGTTGATTAAATACCGTAAGGTTATCTCTAAATACAAAACCACTGACTACATAACAAAAACTATGGCTTATATAATAAAGCCGGCAGAAAACATGTCCCCACAATGCTTGTGAAATCCGACTCGTTACGGTATAGAAGAACATGACTTCGCATTAATCTCCCAGATTTATATCAAATGGTCAGAAATCGTGTTCTTTTCTTCTTTTTCAAATCATTCTGTTTTCTTTCTTTTCTTTCGTTCTATCTTTCTTTCTTTTTTCCTTTAAATATACATGTATCTAGCATATATCTCTTTCGTCCTAAAACTTACGTTTACATTTCTCTTTGCTGCTTTCTTTTTCTTTTATTCCTTCTTTTTCTCTTTAAATAAAACTAAGAAACTTTACTTTCTTCCAATCAAACTATTAAACAGACATACCCTTTTTTTTCTTTCTTTCTTTTTTAAATAAAGCTAACCAATTTTTTCTTTCATTGTTTTAATAAAACTTACAGGCCTTCCTTTTTTATTATGCCTTTCCTGCCTTCGTTCGTTCTTTCTTTTCTATGAATCAGACTAACAAAATCTATACCATCAGCCACTGAGTGTGTCCTTATCTAACAGGCGGGGCGGGGATGGTATGTGCTGGTGCATTGAACCGTAACGACCGGCCGTCACGCCTATTATTATAATTAGCCTCACGATCAAGTATATTAATTCAGTTCATTTATGTGCATTAGTTAATTTGCGCCTTGCAGCATACTGCTTATCACGGCACTAATAGTTAGTGTTTTAAATAATGTCATCGGCAAACATGACTGCATTTTGATGTATATAGTAAAAGAGAAAAGATCTGCCTTTACTATCACTGTGAAAGTTTACATTGGCATTATAATTGCAGCATTATATATTTGTGTTGTAGGGAAATAAAATTGTAATTCCTTCCATTATATAATTTTATATGATTTAAATCCATAGCGTCAGTAGATTTTGGATTTTTTTTATTGAGATTTTACGTTTTTAAAAATTGCATCAGCAGTCCCACCTGGCAAACTAGAGCTGATAATTGCGTTTGTTTTTTGTTCGTTTGATTAGGGTTCAAGTCGTTCAAGGTTATTTCATCGGTTTGACTGTCTGCCTGCCCAATAGGTAAAGGCAACCACCTTCAACGCCACTGGCAACAAACAATGACAAGACAGGACAATCATATGATGTTATGCAAACACATCCCATATGGCCATGAAGCTGCTCTGTAAGCCCCTTAGATCTGAGTGCACCTGGGTAACAGGAAACTCTCACCGACAGTCTGCCGGTTTATTGTGAAGTTATACAATTTATTAGCTGTTCTACTAACATTTTAATTTCCGGCATTATCATACGCAGAATACCAAATAATACAGGCTGAATTTGCAAATCAAATCCAAGGAAAAGTAATTCATGATGCAAATGAGTATAGGGTTTTGTATGCACCTTGAACGATAAGTTAGCGGCTAAATTCTAGGAGTGTGGCGTTATAATTAGTACACGTTAACTAATGTGAATATGTACAAGTGATTAGTGGGGTTCGATGAACACCTGTTTGATTAGTTCAAATCCCTGTCATTCAGACCGGCTTAATCAGGTGTGTCAAGGTGCATGTAGACGGTTTCGGGTGCGCCCCTGTGATCACCGGTACAGGTTCAGCTGTTTGGTTCATGTCATTACCACAGCAGCAAAGGTTTTCCATTACTGGACCAGACTGCTTCGACTGTTGCATACGGCCAGCATACTGATATCAAATATTTGAACTTTTGCGCCAACATTTCTTAAAATGTATATCTGAGGAGGAAATCTATGGTCGAACTAACGTTAATTGAAGAGCACTTTGGATCTGACGGCTCATGTTTTACAGGCTCTCCACATTTATTGCAATTTCTGACCACAGAACTTATCACAGTTGCGACTTTGCCCAATGTAGCGATTCTATCCCTAACAAAATTGCAAGTTTACAAGAGAGAGGTTTCGTAAACGTTAATTAACTGGCATTGTGTTTGTCTAGCTATGAACTTCTTTATATGGCTGTTTGTGATTTTGATCGCACTATGCAACATATCAACTGTGAATAGCAAAAAAGTAATAAAACTATCGGTAACTCCAAAGGAAATAATAAACCTGCCTCAAAATTCGGTTGAGAATATTGTTATCAGAGCTAGTTCCCGGAATACCAAATTGAGATATATATACGTGGAAAGCTTAAACGTGGAGATAGCCGAGGTTTCAGGTGGTAGCCGATATCGCATAAACCCGGAGAGATGTGAACAACCAATAACTGTACACGTGAATGGAACCAACAGCACGTTGTCAAGTTCAAACTTCACAAATACACGCTTACCCACTTTTAAGAGTTTCGGGAAAAGATATTTTTGTTTCAACGCAACGTTTCCTATCCGTGCTGTTTCACTAGGTAAAACGTCGCTGATCTTGTACGTGGGCAGCAGTCTGTCCGAAAAACCGGATACAATTTCTAACATAATACAGGATGACTACCTTGTGTCGGTGGTTCGAACCGAGGATAACGTTAGCGCTATTTTACACTGGTGTCTCATTGGCATGGTGATCCTGACAGTGTTTTGTATAAGTTGTAAGGTGGATGTCTCTGATATTGTCCAGGTTGTGAAGACACCTAACCGACCTTGTGTCAGCTTCGCCATGATGTTTCTATTCAAGCCTTTGGTAAGTAAAGTACTTTGTTGTTTGTTTGATTTTATGTTTGTTTGATCGGGGTTTGTCATCGTTCTCGGAAAACCGGGAGGAAATCTCGTTAAACCGACCCCGGGCTTGCCGAAGCCACATCGTGTGACTCACTCATATACCTGATGGTAGACAGACAGGCTTGATCCCGTGAACGGAAAGGAGTAGGATAAGTAAGGGCACAGGCTGCGACGGTCGCGGGAAAGAGATGATTGCTTAATTCCAAATAATGCAGGTGTCTTAACTAAATGCTAGTATAAAACCTTATCTATAGGCTAATGGACAAATCTAAACATGCTTCATGTTCTACGCAAATGCATGATACATTGTAGGCTATATCCATCAAATATCATTACATTTCTAACGATAACTGGAACTTTGGGATAAAAATACGCCATCACGTTTATCCAAGGCAGTTATGTTGCGAAGCTCTCTTGCATAATAATGTGGAAATGTGGATCAAAATTACAAAATGATGAGAAAAGAAGTCCCCATTTTATTAACAAAATAACGACCAGTTAGTTACAGACCCACAACGTCGGAGATTCTTAAGTCGGTATATATTTAAATCTTATAATATAGTTATAAAGATATCTCCCTTTGTGATAATGATCCAGGATGCACGTCAAAAAGAGTGTGCATTCCGAGCCCAGAGTCCCCCCAATCTCTTGATTTGCGGGTTAGATTACTACGCAACAAACATCGGAAGATCTTTAGTATTCTTGCTTGAAAGATCTGTAATAGGGATTTTTTTTTCTTGATTGTATTAATCAATCGACAAACAACTGTTTACCCAAGCCGACCCAAGGCGAATTGTTTGTTATACAAGTCAGGAATTACTGATAAAAGACACTTAAATCAGTCATTGCTTTCAGCTTTGGGAGCTGTGTCCCTATTAGAGGGGTAGTGAATATTCGCTATCTAGACTCCATGCAGCTGACCAACCTTCTATTTTTGTAGAAGGCCAGGCTGCTGAGTGGTCTAGGTGACCGGCATTTATTGGTGGCGATTCGGTTCCTGTCTCTGATTGTCGTGGTTCGATTCCACCTGCAAAACTAATCAAGTGTGATCCCAGAATAACGAAAATACTGACAATGACGCTATTCTAGAGATGGCATGAAATAAAACGACGCTATTCGAAACGTGAGGACAAGTGACGAAGTCTTTCTGTTACCTGGTGAAATGACGCGCGTCCATGACATAACAACTTGAAGTGAATAGCAAAAAGTGTTTAACAGCAGTAAACTTAGGGAACGACCATGCAATATTTTGGTTTACGGAGTACAGATTTTAATGTCTGTAGTTTAAATTGGAAAATAAGTAGAAACGATATTTACATTATTCATTATTGTTTTCCAATATGACCAGCCAAGCACCCAATTTGCTAGTCTTGTTTTACAGGAATATCAAAATCGTGTACCTAAAATGTCTTCTCCTCTCTCACAAAGACCCATCATAGCATACAAGATAAACACAAGTCTAAAGGACTTACTAGTTAAGGCGATACTGCCCTCTGTATCGGACAGGTTGGAACACTCATTCTCTTTACATACATATCCATTGGTTAATTTCTGTATCTCTGAAATAATAATCTGTAGACTGATGTATTCATAACCCATGCCAAATATCTTGTTAACTACATTTTTAACAATATTTGATACGCCATATTAATGGTCATGACGTTCTCTCGAAATGTCCATTGGTTACCCATAACACAACTCGAGATTAAGGTTCATTCAGAAACTTGTCTCTGAGAGTTGTCTAGACTAATCTACATCCCTGTGCTAGTGTGATTGCTTTTAGAAATATATCTATACGCTAAAGTCTAGGACTCCAGAAAATGTGTGTTAGGATAATTAAGGATGCAAGACTTAAGTTCAAAATAGATTTTACTTATATTGTAGGCCTATATTTAATATAGACACAGTTATTCCCATTATATTGACGTTCTGATTATAGTTATCCCGGCACATCTGTGGGGGCATGTGAGTTGCCCACATTTCTTAAACAAATAATTCGCTCCTTCTTCAGAGACAAACCATATAGTCACTACCCTCTGGTTTCCTATTAAACAAACGGGAATTTCTTTTTTCATTTCAGTTTTCGTTTGGGTTAGGTACAGTTTTCACTACTAACAGGACATTACGGATGGGCGTTTTTGCACTAGGGTGTTGTCCCGAAGGGGCTGTCAGCCTTATCTGGACACATATCCTGGGCGGGCATTTGGGACTAGCGATACTGATATCATGCGGAGAGGCAATATTGTCATTCGGTGAGTAGGCCTCCTTAAAACATTTTCACGGAAATCTTCATTAACATATACAGTAGCTTACCCCAGTTTATGGCCCATTTTGATTGATTGATTGGTGTGTTACGCTGTGGTTAAGAGTATTTCACTTATATAACAGGGGTGGAAATGTTGAAAATATTTTGTCAGACATTTTTCCAATGTTGTCGTGCAAGCCATTTAACACTATGTTAAATTCTAGGAAAGTTTGCAGGTCAATCTCAATTTTACCGGACATTGTCCTGCAAATGTATATACATTTCCACACCTGTACGACGGCGGTGCATTCTAACAATGATTGACATTACCACAACCAAGAGGTGAACTTTACCATAATGTTGGAAATTTAATTTCCTCCCAGTGCTAAGTAAAGACAGCATTGCTACTCTTCAAACAAACCGCCTTAAGCCAGAAGGCCAAGACCCATTTTGAGCCAGATCCGTTCTTAATATTGAACTAAACGATTCATTCTATCCTGAAAAAGCTTGTTTGTTTGTTTGTTTATTTATTTGGGTTGCAATGAAGTACTTAAGGGTACTTCTCCTTTATAACGACGGGATAGGCACCACCATTTTCTTTTTTCATTACTATTAATAAAATTCAAGTCTATTGGCAAGATAATCCCCGAATTCATCCTATCATTTAAGTGGAATGCAGAATAGACTAAACCTCTGTGTTGTTTCAACTGAAAGGTTATGAACTTAAGAAATTGATTTAGTCACTTAAATATTGCACGAAAAAATAAACAGAATTATTGATTAAAGGAACCATTTTGTTTTTCTTCATGTGGATTGTTTTGAACAAAGACCGCGACATGTCGTACGACAAAAACTTATACAATGTCAGTCTTTTCAGCTAATGTTTACTACTAATAAAATGGTCCCAAACGCAGACAAGCCATGATGTGCCATTCTCCAATATGCAGTAATAGTACAATGTTCTATTCTCAAACCTGCAGTACTAGCTTGTTTTGTTATTTCAATGTTTGGGACAGCTTAGTAGTAAACATAAGCTACTTACATTATAGCTCTATAAAACGGGTTCCGCTTCTGTTTGACAAGAGAATATATTCACACAGACGTCTGTGTCACTGAAGAACGCTTTCGCATGAGCGAAGGGGAGATAACTTTAGACGGGTTGAAGAATTATTTTAAATGTCCCACATTCCAGTGTGCAACATTAATTTTATGAAAATTTTCAAGGCTGTGTTTTGTTTAATGCCACGTGACACCTTTGTCGCCAATCAGAAGGTATAGGCAATCTCGAATGTCTTTGGTGTTGAACCCGCATAAGTATACAGAAAACAGTTTGCGCAACATGTTGCTGCATTACTTGTTATCCATTCATTTTTACATCGGGTATTTTAGTTAAAGGGAAAGACAACTGTGCAGTACACAGGTTGTCTTTGAAAATATACAATAAAAATAATAAGTTTAGGTCGAAAAACAGTTATCTTTTCCTTTAAGTACAAAATTGTCACACGCTGGTTGCAAATAGGACTAAATTTAAAGTCAATATTTTCTGTTTTTCTTTCAGGTGCCATTCCCTTGTCCATGATCAGCCTTGGAAGGATTATACTGGGCCATGATGCCACCATACCTTTCGAAGACATCGCCATCAATTCGGCGGAGGTTTTATCGGCTTGTACGGCTGGCCTTCTCGTTAGTAAATTCGCCCCGGAAGTTGTGTCTATGAACCTCGGGCGATTTGCTCGATTCCAAGGAACCGTTACTCTAATAGCAGTGTTGTTTGTTAATATTTATAGCAGTAAGGATATGTTTCCTTTAATGGGCCAATGGCAAGTGCTTGCCTGTGGTACCTTGCTGCCTGGGCTCGGAGGACTATTTGGTGGAGTGGTGGCCTGGGCATGTTGCCATGAATGGGCCTGTGTCAAATCGATTGCCCTTGCTATCATCTTACAGGGTATTGACGTCCCTCTAGCAATAATGACATCCACACTGTCTTTACCAGACGCACAGTTAGCAGGAACAGTACCGGTTATAGCGGCATTGTTCGCGAATGCTGCTCTATGGCCACCGTGTATCCTCCGCTACATGAAAAATGCCTGTGGTTCTGAAGAAGATGTGATTGTTCATACAACTAACACAACAATGTCAATAAAAAAGAAGAAATTTAGAGAAATGTTTATTATGGAAGAGACTGTGAAGGCTGGACCTTCTGGTTTTTAAATATCAGTAAATTTCATCTACGGGTCACAGTAAACTGAATTCCATCTATAGAAGTTATATGGTTACGCTCAACTATGTTTTCTATTTCGTAAATGGCCACTGTTGTTTATCAGAAGAAAAAGTGTTATTTGACTGTCTTTGGATATATGTGCTACGATTGAATGGAAGCAAATAATCTACGATGACACTCATTGATGAATAGAAGAGCTGTTGTTCCTGCTTTTGGACATCTTCCCATTGCAAGAACCAAAATACGTAAGAGGAGACTTTCACATTCTACCCTTGCTGCAATTCGCGGCAAAAACGTGGCAAAAGTGTACTTGGACTATTGGAGAAAAAGCAGCCAATCACAATGTATTGTAAGCATCAAAGTCTGCAACAAACAAGCTTGGCGCTTATTATCGTTAATGGGCCTAAGATCGTGGGTGTATATTACATATGTAGCTTAATTGTCATCCTGTGTTAAGACCGCCCTTTTCATTCAAATGAAAGCTCCAATCTGAGTAGCTGAGGTAAAGAAAGGGCATCCGAAAGTAGACTCTGACTAACCCTACTTTTTCCGCATATGAAGGTAAGGTAGGGAAGGAAGAAAGGCTATATGCGACGATATTCTTTTCTGCCATTCCTCGTGAAGATGGGTTATAGAAAAACAGACCAAATTCTCTGGGAAAACGGTATTTTATTAGAAACTGTTCAGTGTGTGGTCCACTTTGTCTCGGTCACAACTGAACATATATACAGTAGATATATAATAGACTGATACCTTATCATCAAGCCAGCTTTGGAAGATAAAATACAAATTACAAAAAGTCAATGCAGAAAGACCTGTTATATAGTTCATTTAAGCAGTCATACTCAAGTCGGTGTATAGCAACCAAAAACTTGAATCAGAAATAAATGTTATAAAAGTCTTTGTTTAATTAAAGTCACTTATATTAGAAAAGGTATTTGGAAATTAAAGTTTTAAAAAACCATTTGATTTGGGTCATTGCCATCCAGTTACTGTAATCAAATAGGCCACATATTTTAATTTAATATAAGCATCATATTAGTCTATTTGGAATGCGTCTATAATTTGAAAGGTTCATATGTAATAACATCTTACGCTAATACCGTTAAATAAATTGGTTACGTGTTAGATTGGATTTTTGGCATGGGTCGAATCAATCAAGTTGCGATTTACAGAGCTTGTTTGATTTGCATTCTGTTCACGTCGTAGTTAAGCACAGGCGCCCGTATAAAACAATGTCACACTGAGTGTTATACTGTTGTACATAACAGTAATACTCGCAACACTGTACTATGGTATATTTAAAAAAGGGCAGGTGTTTCAACTCTGAATAAATGCATCACTGTATTTTCAAGTTATTTCACTTGCCGGCTAATATGAGTTAAATCACTACTGCCCACGAATATTTGATATACTGAACTTTCTGACACATTTTGTATGTCAACCGAGACTTGCAAATCCCCCATGCGCTTTGTTAAATATACTGAAATACATGTAAGGTTACAATTATCTGTATGCCTCCATCGCAGCATACACATGTGACATTGGTCCATTCTGTTGGATTCACAGTGGCGGCACCAACTTTAGCCCCAGCTATTCTGTTGGATTCACAGTGGCGGCGCCAACTTTAGCCCCGGCTATTCTGTTGGATTCACAGTGCCGGCACCAACTTTAGCCCCAGCCACCCCTTCAGCCACCCCTCTTTTGGAAAAAAATCTTGAAAGCAATAAATTACTGTAGACCACTCTTCGCAGGGTAAAACACTTTGTTTGTTTTGCGCATGCATTTGCACGAAAGGAGGAGCTGAAGAAAGCAGCTTTTGTGAATGTCAAGTGGACCTACACAGCAACATTTAATAGGAAAATAATCGATCTATACCGTACTTTATTTCCACCTGAGCTCAGTTAGCCTACATATTCAGTATATGTTGTTGCTGCTTTTTTGGCAACGTCACAGCTTTGTGGTGGTACATATTTTTTTTTACAAAGAATTGGTACTGCAAAGCAATAACATTTTTATATAACAAAATCTTTCTTCATTCATCCAAAAAGATTGCAATCGTTAATTTTCAATGTTGGTATCTTTCATTTATGACAGACATGTCTTGATTTTATAGTTTATAAATTACATGAAATTACATGTACAAAATATTAATTATTTATGAAAGTTACAAAAGTGTTATACCTAGAGATATGGATAACAAGTATGAGTACCAAGTGCTCTAAAATGGCACAATTTTCATCAGGCAAAATAATTTTTTTCCAAACACCCCCCTCCCGGACCATCCCCCCGCTCGGACACAATTGCCCTAGGCTGAAGTGTCTCTTCAGAACGTCCAGCCCCTGCACATTATTCCATAGCCACCCCTCAGCCACTCCATCGGAAATATCCTGGCGCCGTCACTTTGTTGGAATGCAAACTACAACATCTTTTCCCTTAATACCTATTTGAAACATGATTTGATCTTGAAAAGACCCAACGCAGTGCAAATGTCTTCCTATGCAAGGGTCAGTATATGTAAGACGAGACTTCCA
This sequence comes from Mopalia swanii, assembly GCA_030265315.1. Taxonomy (NCBI): domain Eukaryota; kingdom Metazoa; phylum Mollusca; class Polyplacophora; order Chitonida; family Mopaliidae; genus Mopalia; species Mopalia swanii. The sequence continues at coordinate 166 of JARDVA010128615.1, read as the reverse complement.
CATTACTATCCCTTCCTGTAATTCCAAGGGAAAACGTGGCAGAAAATTTCATTGGACTATGGTAGAAACAAGTAGGCTAATCAAAAAGGCGTTTACACATCAAACAAACAAGCTTAGCGCCACTGCCAATTGACATGTCTGTGATGACGCCAGGACTCGTTAATGG
>JARDVA010128614.1:0-10426 GCA_030265315.1 Mopalia swanii | reverse complement strand
CGCGTATTTTCTCTTACTGTAGTTTTTCACATTAGCCTGGTGAACTTCATCTTCCGCGTATTTTCTCTTACTGTAGTTTTTCACATTAGCCTGGTGAACTTCATCTTCCGCGTATTTTCTCTTACTGTAGTCTTTCACATTAGCCTGGTGAACTTCATCTTCATCATATTTTCTCGTACTGTAGTTTTTCATGTCACTTTGGTAAACTTTATCTTCTACATATTTTCTCTTACTGTAGTTTTTCAAGTTAGTTTGGTGTACTTTATCTTTTGCGTATTTTTTCTTATTGTAGTTTTTTACTGCACTTTGGTGAACTTTATCTTTTGCATATTTTGTCTTACTATAGTTTTTCACATTCGTTTGGTGGACTATATCTTCAGCATATTTCTGTATGCTCCTCTCTCTTTTGTGATCACCGTAAACTTCTTGATACTTGGTTTTCATGTAAAGCCGTTTCTTCTCTTTAGTCCACTTATTATACACTATATCTGATAAATTATTTTCTTTTCTTTTCAGCCTCTTCTGATCACGGTATATATTTTGTCTGGCTCTCAAGCTGGTAGAGACTTTGTTTAAAAAATGTCTTGGTATTGTACTGTTTACTGTATTTTTGCTATCTGCAGTCCTTGCATTTTTTTCTCCCTCCTCTGTGTCGCAGCTTAAAATACAGCAGCCAAGCTCATCTTGGACACAACATACAACTTCATAATGACACTGATTGACATGATCTAAGTAAATTGCATTGTTCGAGGTTTCTTTACCTGATTGCAGTTGTGAAGCTGAACTTTTCAACCATCTCCCATTGTAAATAATGATATCAATTTGAAACAAATCAGCAGCTGAAAGAATTTCTACTTCTGTAGCCCACGTGCCAACATACTTCATCCTTGTCTTCTGTATGTATTCATCGACTGTACTATATGGTGTTCTCAGAAAAGAAACAAATTCAGTTGCTTTCTCCAAAAGATTCCTCACAATGGCTAGTCTGATTTTCCTATGGTGTTTCTCTGTTCCTGATAAAGCAGAGGACAACGCCCGGAAAAAACAGTTTCCATCAGCAACAATGGACCTCGTCTTACATGGTTTTCCAAGTGACTTGGTGCTCCTTTGATCAAATGAAGATATTGACTCCTCTTGTTGAATTCCAAGCATGTTGCAAACGTTCCTCCTCTGTTCAACAGAGACTGGACTGTAAGTGAAATCTGTTCGACTTGTACCAATAATACCAATATAATCCTTCTCTGGTGTAACAGGTTGCTGAAATTCAGCTCCTATATCCATGGACTCTTCAATAAACTCTGTTCTTACATGTTCTTGTAATACACCTATATTCATTGCGTCTGTCACAGCATTCTTTGCTATGGGCAGCTGAAGTACATCTGTGTCGTTATTGTCTCTAACATTTACACCAGTAATTTCAAAATCATCATACTCACCAACTCCCAATGACATAGCCAAACGTAGACAGTGATCATAAACTTCTGTCACCTGTATGTACTTCACTACCACTGATGTCCCATCAATTGTCTGTATTCCAGATGCATTCCTGGAATGAGAGTCAAATATATAAAATATTCCATTTTTACTAATCACTGCAATGGTGGAATTCTTAAAAGTTAGAAAACAAGAATTAAAGTTTGACAAGGTTTTTGCTATAGCCTTATTTAAAGGCATAATCACTTCACTTTCCATATCTGAAACAATGTTACCAATTACCAAACCAGATATAGGAGTACCTAAAGAAAGGCTGAATGTCTTGTCAAATAACTGTATAAACTGTGGCAATTCATTGAGCAGAACATACACTTCACCCGGTGGTAAATTATGCTTTAAACTTGTGTACAGTCTGTCACCAGCTCTTAGAATAGTGTCCAAATCATCTCCTCTCCACAAATTGACTTGCCTAATTAAACCATAACAAATAGCAGAGGTACTATTACAAACACACTGTCTACCACTATTTGCACCAAACTGACCATGTCCATGATGGAAATTACCAGAAATAGTACTTAGCTTTATAAAAGATTCATTTCCTTCATCAATTGTATCCGGACATGAAACCCTTGCACTGTTTTCCACACTTTCACATATTTTCACACAGGGTTTCTGAAAGTATTTATATCAAAACATATTTAACATTTGAAATTATGCATAGCTGGATCATATGATGAATTATTTCCGATGAAACTAAATAGCATAACATCTCACGGCAAAAACTTATATAATATTATCTATAATGTATTTGAGGACAAGTTTAAATCCACTATAACACCAACAATTTTATGTAAAATAAAATCCTTTTGAATAACTTCCATGTATGAACAACTTCTTGACATTTCAATGTTATACTTTTCTTGAAGTGCATACTCAGTTTCAATTGGATGAAACTTAAAGTAAAGTATTTTCCCATGCAGAAAAAAAATTAGAATGAATTGACTGATTGATTGATGTTCAATGCCATCCTCATTGCCATTACACTTTCACCACAAGTGTACTTTAACAGATAACAGTAACACAACTCAAGGTGACAATAATCTGAAGAAGAATTAACATGATCTATACAACGTACAAATCAAGGATTACTCGACAAGACCCCCCCCCCCCCCCCTGCAGACAATCAGGTTATTTGCACAATTTTTATTTACGTAAAAAATTTCACAATTCTGTCAAATTATTTTTACCTTATACAATTGTACACATGGAGACAAATGTAATATGCAACTTTCAAAGATAAAAAAATAGCAGAATGACATCCTGGATAAACTTCCAAACAACATATAGTAAAGAGCCCCTAATTGCTATAATTTACCAAGAAAATTGAATAAATATTGAGAAAAAAAGCTTACTTTTCACCTATATAGACAATAATGCTGTGCATAATCCAAACGGATATTTAAATTGTGCCAGAGATAATAATTATATTAAAAAAATAATATAAAACACATGTATTTTGGGGTAATTATGTAAAAATTTGCATAATTCTGTCAAACTTTTTCTACCTTGCACACCTATAAATTTAGAGAAAAATTAAACAGCTATGATATGATTAGGTCAAAGAAAAAAAGACAAACAGTTAATTTACATAATTTTATTCTATAGAAGTGTTTTTACATGGCACATCTTCATACAAAAGAAGTTGCAAGAGAGTTTTAGTATAAGAAATTAAAAAGCACCAAATATACAATCCCATGAAACTTCCCGGACAGACATAACAAACATACTTATAAAAAATACAACGGCCATGAGCCAAATATCAACTTCATATTAAGTTAAGACATTTACCAGTATTACATTTATTTCAAATTGTTTCCCACTGAAAATCCAGTAGGTGTATAGTAATTATGAATTATAATCTGAACTTCATCTTTGATGCTGAAACTTCACCTACCTTAACTATTCTTGCTTTTTTCCAGTAACGTTTCCTAGGCATGATTTACCTGAATAGAAAAACACAAATATAGTATGAGAGCATGTCTCACAACAAATACCAATTTGCTTCAAAAGGAAATAAATGTTACTTTTGACAACATACGGTGCAAGCTGGATTCTTACATACCAAATATGACATTCTTTTTGAGAGAACAAACTAGTAATGTTTTCTTATTTCACAGATGTTCTAAACTCTGATTCAGAAAATGTCACATATCTTATCACTTGTAAAAAGTGTATGGTGTAAAATCTAAGTATATACTGCAGGCAGAAAAAACCAGAGGACAACATGCCAACCCAATGAGTTCAGGACACCACCCAGACGCCACTAGCAATGAAACGACAAAATACAAAAAAATCACAGGACATAGCAAGAGGCCACAACAGCTTCCTGTTGTCCTTTACTTCTAAGCGCACCATGGTAATATAAAACCTCCCTCCAACCACCTGCTAGCCTCATTCCCTTCTTGCAAAATATTTGCAGGGCTATGTTACTTGGTATTTAGTGAGCCAAGTTCTAGTATTAAAGTATATTCTTCACAGGGGCCTAGCCAGAAATCAAAAGTATGGTGTCCAAAATGGTTATTTTGCTTCTTTTTTCAAATAACTGGGTGTCCAATTTTGACAGTTGTCCTATCTCCTACAAGTTAAAAGTTTCTTAAAATAGGGTGTCCAAATGAGGCAATTGTTCGCTTCAGGGCGTCCACTTGGACAGGTGTCTGTGTAAGCCCTTGATTCCTCATTTCAAAGATAGAACCCAGATAACATTTTATAAAATTTGTAAGATTATTAAGAATACTTAAATCATGCAAACATTATAAATAATGTGTTTTGCCCATTATTTTGGGAGTGAAATTTAGCAGCTTTTACTGAATTTGACATCAGCCATCAAAAAGTAAATGTTTTATATGTAGATGTAACATTATTTAGAAAATAATATTTTAAATTGAACTACAAGATAACAAGTGAAAAGATTGAAAAACTATTTTCATAAACCTTCTTACTGTAAACAATCGTTGTTCTTTTTAACCTTAGACTGATGCTGTGTGTAGGACTGTACCTAAAACAAAAACAGAATTAGAATTATCATTAGTTTACTTTAGCTTAATTTATTTTCAATTTTATTAAATTTATAAAACAGAACCCAAGTTAAACCAATCAAGGCTTGTTATCATTTTTGTCATTCATTTTGGCGTATAGTTTTACAAGACTGTTTTGCCAGTACATGTCGCTTTAGTTGGATATAAACTACAGTGTTCACATACAATATGGCGTGTATTAGGTTGTAATTTGTCAACCAACAATTTGTAGATATCATTGATCAATATTACTACTTCAAGAACTTAAAGACACCATGTCAGAGGTTTTTATAGACATTTTTGCATTGGGAATACCACGATGACAAATAATGACAAATTGACTTTTTATTAAATTTGATATTGAGTTCTGATGACCACTGGCGAGCTATAAAATTCTGAATATAAAAAATGGGCCAAACCGCTGTGTAAAGGTGCATCATCTGCTGTTATCCTCAACATAATAATCAGTCAAATAGGCATTGTGTATTGCAATACGAATAGTTCAAGAACATGGTTCACACTTGACAGCATACTAGGTAAATGCTCAAGGGCTGTGATAATTGTTTTCACTACTGAATGTTAGTCAAATTGTCATAAAATAGTGATTCAGTCTATCACAGTTAACTGTTTTTGCTTAATAGTAAATAGCATATACGTTAACACCCCAAACCCACAGGTAAACCGTTAAATGTATGTTTCATCGGGCTTTTATGTTGTGCTTAAGGTTATTTCACTCATATAGATAACCACTACCAGCCCAATATAAGACCTGCATACCCTAGAAGAAATTGGTGTATATAACAGAAATTATGTGTACAAAATACAGAATGCATAGAGTAGGCAGGTCTGCTCGATATCATGTATCTTTTAAATTGAACTAATGTTTGGTATCCTAGCCTATATTAATGTATCATTATACAACATACCTTAAGACTCACTGCTGAGTTTAGTTCCAGTTGATACTGATCAAGCTTTTCAGGATGAAGTGACTTTGTGGCCACTTTCAGTTGCCCACTATTATTGAGTATGTAACTTCTGGATTAGCAGATAAATTATGTCCAGACTTTGTATCAAATGGTTTCAACTGCAACAAAGGGATTTTCCAGTATTACCGTATTAAAAATTTATTATTTCAATGTTATTTTTAACAAATAACTATTACAAAATAAGCTGAGTAGCTAGCAGGTCCACTATTAGAAAACTTTTTTGAAAAAACATGCACATTATCTCAGTCAAATCCCCTTGTCTTACTGCTAACAGTCACCTTTTACCTTCAAGGAGCCAAAGAGTACAAGTTATGGTGTTTATCATTATTTTGGTGCAATAGGCAATGTCAGATATATGTTTGTGAAACCTAGTGAAATACAACCACATATATTGTATTAAATAAACAAGCTTCTGGGGGAGAAGCTACTGTAAAAGTATCAAGTTATTGATTGAATTTGTTCTAAAAACTATTATGTTTACAACACAGACGCGTGAATATTGAAAAATTTGAAATCTTGGCCTTATTGTTTTGGACAATTCATGAAGTGCAATCCTATCTTATGTCTTAGAAAGAGAACTTCCAGGTATTAATATAAACTGTGAATTTGATCTAAAAATTATCATGTTCAAAGAACATAAACGAAATATCATAAAATATGCAATGCCGACCATTTTGTTTTAAATAATTTGAAGAAATGCAATCCCTTCAGTTCTCTTAATAGAAGTAAACTATATTTCTGTTTTTTCGTGAATTTTGTTACATAGTGATCGTGTTCACAATATACATGTATGTGTATAAAGACATGAATATTGTAAAATAATGCAGTGGACTTGGTGGCCATCTTGTTTGACCAAATTCGATGAAATGCTATCAGATGCTATCTGTTGTCTTTGGAGAAGGAGACTTTATTTCGAATCTGAAGTTAATCTGTAAATTTATTCTCTACCTATCATGTTCTTGACACATACAGACATGAATATTGTAAAATTATGTTCTATTTATCTTGTTTACTAACATTTGTGATGGACAAATTATCAACTTGATAATATTTTAAGGGGCACAGCAATCACAGACTCTAATATTGCTTAACTATGGTAAATTCCAGAGTTATAATTATTTTAGCATTAATTTTGACCTAAACTGTACAACAGCAAAAATAATTCAATTTAATCAAGATGTTCTTTATTTCCAGGCCATAGCATGAGTTGACTGCGGCAGGCAGTACGGTAGTCTTTTCACAAAGCCTACTGTACATTGGGAATCCATGCACAAAAGGAGTCATGTCAAGTCGAAAATTTAAACGTGGAAAAAAATACTGGAAAAAAATTTAAGAAAAATCATAAACATACATGTATTGAGAGATGGACACGCATTAGCAGTCAATCGATTTCCATCATCTTGTTTTATGGAGGCGTGCTGTTAATCCAGAAAATTTCAATGTTTGCTTGACCGAGTTTTACATCAAACTTGAGGTTATTTCACTCACATAAAAACATGTCTGTCCAATGCAAGATCCTGACTCCAACAAGCAATGACAACATAAAGCTAATTCAGAAAACATATGCCTTATATACTAATATAGGACGCCACTTGCGGCTTGCCCTTGAGATAATGTGCCGTAATTAATACTGTACTGAATGGTTTAGCCTGAGACTGTCAGCTGATATGCTGGCCCCCCAGTACGAAGGGTTACCAGCTGGATACAAGTGTATGTAATAGAGATTAGCATTGTAAACTACACCATGGTGGAATAACATAATTACGGTACCTGGATTTACTTCCACTAAGCTACACTTATCGTTTCACTCAATAAACTTCAGTATTTTTTCAACATTTCTAACAATCAAATTATGCGAATATTGGTATTTTCATACATGCTAATGCCCAACGATTGTAATTACACAATTCATTAAAGGATAAAACATTCACATTCACATGCATCTATTACCTAGGCGATATTAAAAAGTACATCTTTACTCACTTACATCTGCGCAGTTTCTGAACAGATACAGACCTAGCTAAACAGAAACACACCACTGAAAACTTAAAACCCTGCCATCAGAAGAAAGCAACTTTTTAAATAATAAATAAATAAGTCTCCGTTATTTAAAACTGTTCTTGGTTTCAACTTGATAAAACAGATTAAAAACGTTATGAGCATTATCATATGCAGCAAGATATAACATATCGGTCCTGCACTAAAGCAAAAGCGTCATTTGCAGAGACACGACTATCGCGGAATTTCCCGAGAGGATTGGACAGGTTGACCTCTTTATGTCAACAAACAGGCTGTACGTGATATGATCTTTGTCTTTAAATTATTCCACGTGACTGAGTTGAGCGCGAAAGAGTTGAGTAATAGGATTAGGCCTTAGCTATGCTACATGAAGCTTCCTAATCGTAGGAATAGCCGACCGCTACCATGTATCTTCCAATATATAACAATCTCATGGCCCTACCCTGACTTAAACCATCTCGTTTTCTTCCTTGAACACTTTTGCGTTAGACTGACACATAAAATGACCTCTCCACGTCCATTGCCATGCCAAAAATCCCAAAATCAATCATTTATCATCAGTATCACACTCGCTTAAAAATGTCTTCCACTATAATTAGATCATGCGCATTCAACGTTATTTATCATTTAGAGGCAGACCGTATTTGTAGAATTTTGGTTCTGCTGCATACCTACTGTATATATGTAGGCCTATATAGTATTTAAAAGATACGTATCCGCACCTAGATCTATAGCCTATATAGGCCTATATTATGACATATAGAAGAAACTAGTTTATGAGAATCTTTTTTACAACATAAGATCAATGACCGTTCATTTATTCATCCTTGTGACAGTTCGATTCATGCTGAAAAATTATATATAGGCCGCCAACTAGGTTATATTACATAGGCCCTACAGGCTTATAGGCCTATATCAGCTAAATCTATAAAGCCATGCCCAAAATTAATTGAAACAGAAATATTAAGATTTCTTTATCTAATGAATATAGCGTTCAGACAAACATTTAAAATATTATATTTTCCCTCACGAGCTTGATTAAAGATAGGACGACTATACCACCAGTCCAAATTATGTTTAATTTCGTGTATAGTTATAATCTTCGAGTCATATATTTTACTCTTTAAATCTAAAAATACCATACTACAATACGACTTTTTTAATGAAAATTTGTTCATTTTTAAGATCAAAGGTTAAAAGTGAAAGACTCGAAGATCATAACTATACACGACAAGACTGTGCGGATTAAAGCCATAATTAAACCACCAATTAAAGAAAAGGTCAAATTGGCTGTCGGGGGGGGGGGGGTGTAATCGAACTAATTAGTGTACAGGACAAACAGTATATACCTTTTCCAAAGCGAAGACGTCAAAACTAGGTTTTGTTTACAATTCATGGCCCCATGCATACAGTTGGCGTAAAGAAAGCCAGTTTGTACCCAATTTTGATCTACAATATGCATGAGAAGTAAATCTCTATATAGCACATCTCCATAATAGAAAAAATATATATAAAACTATCGGAAATAATCTGCAAAACTCTATGTAGCTCAGTCACTAATATTTTTTGTTTTGCAATGCTCCTATATATATTTCGATTTCCGCAACTACCGTTAGGCCTTTATCGTAAAACTATTATCCCACTGCATGTTTAAAAAAACACACTAAAATTAAAGAACCGTATTCACACCCGCAACACGACAAACAATGCGAAGTGAAATGCACATGCCGAGGATAGACAGATAGCAAACAAGAGTGATTTATCTTTAATCCATGTCGCGACGCTTAATCTCTTGGACGAATACATTGGTGATTATTATGACCCCCAAGTAGGGGCACAATGACATGTGGTTTTAAGCTTCATTAAATATGTTTATATGTTTAGCACATTTTAAATATACAAAACGACACCTGTGCTGTCTTTAAGATTGCTTGTTTTTCAATCCTTGACAATACACACCCATTTATGGATGTCTAAAGATCACATGTCAACGACGGACAGATAACCAACAAAAGATACTTATCATTAATTAACCCTTGTCGCGGCGAAACAGCAGGGAATAGCCCTGACAGGTAAAGTTATCTAAATACCAAGAATGGTCAAAACACCCTGATCCATTCACTACCCTCGTCAATTGCGATCACCAATATACCATAAATTACACTATCTGAACAGAAATATAAACAGAAAGCCACATAAAGAAATAACAATGTGCTGGAAACCTACTTATCATAAAATATATATAACCCCAAGTTGCATAGCTATTAATAGTCTATTTGATAGTTTTCACCAATAGTAATAACGCATAACAAGACAAAATGAGTTTTGTCCCAATTTAATTAAACACCTATTTGTAACTCAGAAAAGGGAAACTGAACTGAATATAACATTTCGGTTCAGTTTAATTTTGTTTTCGTCAGTTGCTGAAATGTTCCGAAGTATATATTCTCAAAGAGAGTCTGCAGAGTTACACTCATGTATTACCAAGTAGGCATCATTCCCCGCATAGATGTGGTGAATAATACAATATATACTCAAGAACAAGTATATACAAACGATCGTTTAGTTCATTCACACATAAGGATAATTTTTTTTTTCAATTATTTTTGTTTATAAACTTTATTTCTATCAAACTGTACACAGTAAGCCACATGGCTTGCATGCATGTAGGCCTACATATTTAGGCTTACATTGGTCATTATGGTTAAGAAATACATACTATATTATGTTACATTGAACACTTAAATATATATGCACTATCCGTATATGTGAAGAAATTTCAGTCTAATTGTAGAATTGGTCCGTCACCGGTTAACAGCATATAAACATGCGATTGCAGTCAAGTTTGCTTTGCATTTTTGCTAATTAAAGGTCAAGATATGTTACCAAAACGGCTGAATAACAACAATATAT
>JARDVA010128503.1:0-11098 GCA_030265315.1 Mopalia swanii | reverse complement strand
CTTTTGTGTGGGGTATGAGAATGTTCTCAAGCGGAGTAGGGGAATGCTTTTGTGTGAAGTATGAGAATGTTCTCAAGACGAGTAGGGGAATGCTTTTGTGTGGAGTATGAGAATGTTCTCAAGCCGAGTAGGGGAATGCTTTTGTGTGGAGTAGAAAACAGTTTTATGTTGAGTAGAGAAAGCTTTTGTGTGGAGTACAAAACAATTTCATGTTAAATGGAGAAAGCTTTTGTGTGGAGTAGAAAACAGTTTCATGTTGAGTAAGGGACAGATTTTGTGTGGAGTAGAAAAATGTTTCCTGTTGATTGGGCTTTTGTGTGGAGTAGGATAATGTATTGTGTGGAGTACGAGAATGTTTCATGTCAAGAATGAGAATGCTTTTATCTGGAATAGGAAAATTTTTTTTGTATTTTTGTATGAAGCATGATAACGTTTTGTGTGAAGTAGGATAACATTTCGTGTGGAGTAAGATAATGATTTTGTGTGGAGCAGGATAATGTTTTATCTGGAGTAAGATAATGCTTTGTGTAGAGTAAGATAATGTTTTTGTGTGGAGTAAGATAATGTTTTTGTGTGGAGTAGGATAATGTTTTGTGTGGAGTAAGATAATGTTTGTATGGAGTAAGATACTATTTTTGTCTTCAGTAAGATACTGCTTTGTGTGGGATAAGATAACGTTTTTGTGTGGGATAAGATAATATTTTGTGTGGAGTAAGATAATGTTTTGTGTGGAGTAAGATAATGCTTTTGTGTGGAGTAAGATAATGTTTTGTGTGGAGTAAGATAATGTTTTTGTCTGGAGTAAGATAATGTTTTGTCTGGACTAGGATAATGTTTTGTGTGAAGTAAGATAATGTGGTTGTCTGGAGTAGGATCATGTTTTGTCTGGAGTAAGATAATGTTTTGTGTGGAGTAAGATAATGTTTTGTCTGGACTAGGATAATGTTTTGTCTAAAGTAGGATAATGTTTTGTGTGAAGTAAGATAATGTGGTTGTCTGGAGTAGGATCATGTTTTGTCTGGAGTAAGATAATATTTTTGTGTGGAGTAAGATAATGTTTTGTGTGGAGTAAGATAATGTTTTTGTGTGGGGTAAGATAATATTTTGTGTGGAGTAAGATAATGTTTTTGTCTGGAGTAGGGTAATGTTTTTGTCTGGAGTAGGATAATGTTTTTGTTTGGAGTAATATAATGTTTTGTGTGGAGTAAGATACTGTTTTTGTCAGGAGTAGCATAATGTTTTGTCTGGACTAGGATAATGTTTTGTCTAGAGTAGGATAATGTTTTGTGTGAAGTAAGATAATGTGGTTGTCTGGAGTAGGATAATGTTTTGTCTGGAGTAAGATAATATTTTTGTGTGGAGTAGGATAATGTTTTGTGTGGAGTAAGATAATGTTTTGTGTGGAGTAAGATAATGCTTTTGTGTGGAGTAAGATAATGTTTTGTGTGGAGTAAGATAATGTTTTTGTCTGGAGTAAGATAATGTTTTGTCTGGACTAGGATAATGTTTTGTGTGAAGTAAGATAATGTGGTTGTCTGGAGTAGGATCATGTTTTGTCTGGAGTAAGATAATGTTTTGTGTGGAGTAAGATAATGTTTTGTCTGGACTAGGATAATGTTTTGTCTAAAGTAGGATAATGTTTTGTGTGAAGTAAGATAATGTGGTTGTCTGGAGTAGGATCATGTTTTGTCTGGAGTAAGATAATATTTTTGTGTGGAGTAAGATAATGTTTTGTGTGGAGTAAGATAATGTTTTTGTGTGGGGTAAGATAATATTTTGTGTGGAGTAAGATAATGTTTTTGTCTGGAGTAGGGTAATGTTTTTGTCTGGAGTAGGATAATGTTTTTGTTTGGAGTAATATAATGTTTTGTGTGGAGTAAGATACTGTTTTTGTCAGGAGTAGCATAATGTTTTGTCTGGACTAGGATAATGTTTTGTCTAGAGTAGGATAATGTTTTGTGTGAAGTAAGATAATGTGGTTGTCTGGAGTAGGATAATGTTTTGTCTGGAGTAAGATAATATTTTTGTGTGGAGTAGGATAATGTTTTGCATGGAGTAAGATAATATTGTTGTGTGGAGTAAGATAATGTTTTGTGTGGAGTAAGATAATGTTTTTGTGTGGAGTAAGAGAATGTTTTGTGTGGAGTAGGATAATGTTATATGTGGAGTAGGATAATGTTATGTGTGGAGTAAGATAATGTTTTGTGTGAAGTTAGATAATGTTTCGTATGGAGTAAGATGATGTTTTGCATGGAGTAAGATACTGTTTTTGTGTGGGGTAAGATAATATTTTGGGTGGAGTAAGATAATGTTTTTGTGTGGAGTAAGATAATGTTTTGTGTGGAGTATGATAATATTTTTGTGTGGAGTAAGAAAATGTTTCATGTGGAGTAAGATAATGTTTTGTGTGGAGTAAGATTATGTTTTGTGAGGAGTATGATAATATTTTTGTGTGGAGTAAGATAATGTTTTTGTGTGGAGTAGGATAATGTTTTGTCTGGAGTAGGATAATGTTTTTGTGTGGAGTAAGATAATGTTTTGTCTGGAGTAAGATAATGTTTTTGTGTGGAGTATGATAATGTTTTTGTCAAGAGTAGGATAATGTTTTGTCTGGAGTAGGATAATGTTTTGTGTGGAGTAAGATAATGTTTTGTCTGGAGTAAGATAATGTTTTTGTGTGGAGTATGATAATGTTTTTGTCAAGAGTAGGATAATGTTTTTGTGTGGAGTAAGATAATGTTTTGTGTGGAGTAAGATAATGTTTTGTCTGGAGTAAGATAATGTTTTTGTTTGGAGTATGATAATGTTTTTGTCAAGAGTACGATAATGTTTTTGTGTGGAGTAAGATAATGTTTTCTGTGGAGTAAGATAATGTTTTCTGTGGAGTAAGAGAATATTCTGGGTGGAATGGTTCTGGCTTGAGTGGGGAAATGAGTTGAATGGATTAGGAAAGTGTGTGAGTGTAGTAGGGTAATGTTTTGTGTGGAATCGGAAAGCTCTGTTGTGTGGCAGGAGAATATGTTTGTGTTGTTGGAGATTGCCTTTGTGTGAAATAGTGGAATGTTTTGTGGAGTGAGATAATGTTTAGTGTGGGGTATGATGAATTTTTGTGTGCAGTAGGAGAATGTGATAGTATAGGGTTCATAAAATATTGTCATTGTATGTAGGGGATGGTGAATGTTGCAGTTGTTGTTAAGGGTCTACAGGTGAATGTTGATTGGGGGAGTAGGAGATAAGATTACATACTGGAGCTTCTGTTGACAGGAGGTATTCCAAATAACTGTCCAAACCTAACAACAGAGAGGATAAAATTGACAACATATTATATCTGATTAATTTCTATAAATTACTTGTGTATCAGATAAATAAGAAACTAAACAGTACCTGTAGCGATTCCCTTCAAAATTAACTTTTATGTCTCAATTAATTGATAAAATTGTGATAAAACCTCTGACATGTCTGAGAAACAACAACGTACACATGTTCATTTACTACATTCCTGTGTATTAAACTAGTATATTGAATAAACAGAGAACCAGAAAATGTAATATTGACAAAGGTAGACATAGTAATAAGTCGCTGGGCACCTTTGTAAGTCGCAGGTAGCCGGGTAATACAGCCTATCAGTCCTGTAAGATATAACATGCATTTTTAGTTCTTGGTTAGGGTTAATACTAAACCTAACCCTAAGAGTAACCTTATACTAACTCTAAACGACAAGATGAAACCTAACCCTAAACTAAACCTAAACCTAACAATAATCCTTAAACCTGACACTGAAATTCATGTCACATGACGGACTGACCATAATACATACCTGGAATATCAGTGAGCTTCTCAGAGGGCCGTACTATCTGACCATCACGGCCAACTCCATTCAGTGCTATTAACTGAGGCAAACCTCTCCACACAATACTGGCACAATCTAGAATATTAATCATCAACTTTAACAAAAAAATGGACAACAGCAATAACTCAAAAACTATGAATATAAAAAGCATGTACTGGGTTTTGTTTGAGTTCTGATTTTGATATTAATTTCCCAACCTTCTCATTATTAATTTTGTTTATGGACGATTGGTGCCATTTCATAGTTGTATCAAAATAGCCAAATTTATGTTTTCTGAGAAATTTTGATGCTCTTTAACCAAAAAATGTGTCTCAGACTCTTGGCCTCTCAAAGGCAGTTTCCGAGACCATAAAATAGTAACACTTAAATGGATCAAATTTTAGGTCATTTAGTAAGTGAATTTCTCTTGAATTGTAAAAATGCAATTTCTGGCAAAATTTCTTGAAACAAATAATAAAATATGATTTGAAAAAGTATTTCAATGTGATTCCATCAAACAGAATAAATTATAGCAACTTCAGATTTTGAAACTGCTTGATTGCTACTTTGATTGGGGTTTAACATCATACTAAAGGTTATTTTACTCGTATGATGAGTCATGACATATCAGCCCAATGGGTGAAGGAAACCAACCTCGTTACTATTGGCAACAAACAGACAACACACCACAATCACATGATGCAGGCCTGTGCTGTTCAGAAGAACGGAAGAATGGGGTCTTCCCATGGTTATTCAAACTTATCTTAGGGCTGTTTGTTTGATTGGGGTTTAACATCATACTCAAGGGTATTTCACTTATATGATGATGGATTATCACTACACAATGTTCCTTGCCTAACTATGGTGGAAAACTGAGAAGAAACGTCATAAAAACCACCCCTGGGCCACCAAATGCCACGATTGCCGGAGCCACATCGTGTGACACACTCATACCTGAGGGTCAACACTCAACAGGTGGACTCGATCCTGTGAACGGTTAATCAAAGTAGGATTAGTAAGCGCACAGGCTACCACTATGCCACAGCTGCCGGCCATTATTTTAGGAGGACAGATTTATAGGTTTCCTAAATTGTTTGCAGTGTTCGTCTAAATTTGCATTTTGCAACTGATTGAGACAAAATTTGTCAATCCAATCATCAATGAACCAACTTTGCTTAATTTTTCATAAATGCACATTTATGTAAATAAAAAGCTGCAAAACAGTGGCAAATACAAAGGTTAGGTTATCTCAAAAAAAGGTTCTGATGGAAAACATTACAGCACAGGAGCCACTTTCACAAAATGTTGTACGACAATAAAATATCGTACGATATTTTTACGCTATAGTTTAACATGGCGTTAATGTTAATGCGATATTTATTTGTCGTACGACTTTTTGTGAAAGTGACCCCTGGTCTGCAATCTCATGTTGTAATACCAAAACACCACGAAACAGTTTACTGTTGTTTTAAATCATTCACTAAGAGTTTGAATGTTGACTTGATTACCATTCACTCACCTTTGTTCTGACAAACTGGATTAGAGGATGCTCCTTGAGACAGATTCATAGACCGAACATGGACACACCCTGACAGCGCTTCAACCAATCGGTGCACATTTTGCAAGGCGTTTCCATGGAGATCTATGTGAGACAGCTGGTAGTCCCTCCCCCAAACTGAAGCAAATCCTGAAATGTCTTCTATTTGATTGTAACTCAAATTGATTTTCTGCAAACATCTTAAATATAAATAATAAAAATCAGTTCATATTATTTTGTTTGTTTGTTTGATTGGGGTTTAATGTCGTACTCAATGGTATTTCACTTATATGACAATGGATTGTACACTTCACACTGTTCCTTGCCTTTTTTTGGTGGAAAACCGAGAGGAAACCTTGTAAAAACCACCCCCGCGATTGCCGGAGCCACATCTTGTGACTCACTGATATACTGGAGGGTCGACAAACGGACTTGATCCCATGAACGGTACATCGAAGTGGGCGTTAAAAAACACACTATATCACGGCCGCGGGCCTCAGTTCATATTAAAACAAATATTGATTAATATTGTTTTAAACACAGAAACATGTAACTGTTATTAAAATTACAAACATAACCTAAATAAGGCTTATAGACTTTTTAATTCAACATTTCTAATCAAAAACACAGAATTTTACATGAACTATGATTGCTTAGCAAAAAGAGAAAAATTTATGGCAAAAATTTATTCATACTGCAAAGGTTCACTGTAGTCTCTTAAAGCATTTTCAGGCAAGCAAAGGACTTTGGTAATGACACTGTAGTCTCTTAAAGCATTTTCAGGCAAGCAAAGGACTTTGGTAATGACACCGAAATTTTGCAGTCAAATTAAAGCTTACAAAAATTTATTTTTCCATGGAGAGACAAAAGGACAGCCAATGTAAATCCCTTTAAGATGAAATAAGTTTCTCTAATAGTTTTAAGGCACAAGTCTACTCAAGCATAACAAATTCAGAAGGGCAATCTAACAAATACTACCAAGAAGCAAAAGATTTTGTAAGTATAATTTAATACAGGTATTTCTTCAATGTAATAATCACTATTTAATCCTTTAAATTCATAATTACCTGAGACTTTGTAATCCTTGGATAACCCTAATCTGGTTACAGGATAAATTGAGGGTCTTTAGTGATCTTAATCCTTCCAGACCTTCTAGTTTGTGAATACGATTTGATGACAGGTCAAGGTGGTTTAGATTAACCAATGAACTTAATCCCTCAATACGAGATATACTGTTATTGTGAAGGTTCAACACACAGAGTTGTCTCCCCAGAGGAAAGTTCTTCAGTGACTCTATGCCTGAATCGATCAGACATAATTCTGTGGACTCCAGATCAACGTCATACATTTTCAACACTAACTGAAAGTCTTCAGATTTCAATTGGATTTATCTGATTTATCCAATTTATCCACAACATCTTTAATCCACCCACAATTTTCGAATCATTCCAACAAAACGTTAAACAAAGAAAAATATTTGTTGGATTTCACCAATCAGTGTCAAGAGTCTGTATATCAGGGTTTTCGGACTGAAAACAAGGAAGAAAACGTATAAATATTTAATAAGGATGAACTTACAGTCAGTATCACATACAACATGTACATATGATACGATAGGGGTTGATAGACGTCCAAATATTGAGTTTTTTATCCAAAAAAAAAAACTTTGTGTCATACTGATTTTTTTTCTTCATTTTTAAATGCCCAACATTTAACTATTTATTGTTATCACACTTAAACATTACAAATGGATTCTGAATAAAGTTTTTTAAAATGATGCGTTAAAATAATGTCTCAAATAGAGTTAATTCTCCAGCTTAATTACCCATTTAGAGTAGTTAAACTGGACTTCTATGAACCCTGCAAATATAACTTTAAAAAACGGAGTGTTTATTTGTTTGTTTGATTGGGGTTTAACGTCGTACATGTACTGAAGGGTATTATATGACGACAGATTGTCCACTTCACACTGTTCCTTGCCTTATTATGGTGGAAAACGGGGAGGAAACCTCATAAAAACCACCCCAGCGATTGCCGGAGCAACATCTAGTGACACTCATATACCTGAGGGTCGACAGACGGACTCGATCCCGTGAATGGTACATCGAAGTAGGCGATAGAAAGCGCACTCGCTAACCACTACACCACAGCTGCGGGCCTAGAAAGACAGAAAAGAACAAGTGTATGGAATCAAGTTTGGGTTAATACTATATTGTCATATTTGTGTGGTGATGCCCACAGGTAAGGTTCAATTGAAGGGGAAAACCAGGTTTATTACAGATAATAAAATAAAATTTTAAATAAACCAACTTGCATTCGCCATTAGGTTTCATCTAATTTCATATTATTTCTTGTGACATATGTTTCTTTTGCATCTCTAGGCCTCCATATGGGTTTTTTTGTTGTTTTTTTCCCCCTCAACCTTTATTTTTGGCAAAGTGAAACTGAACATGTGTCGTGATAAAATGCAATAATAAACATTAAAATTAAATTTAAAAATTAAAAGCAAAACTGACACCTGGATCTTAATCAAGCAATCAAACATGCAGCATTAATTTTTTTGGTTTAGCTATTACAGATTTTGAGCGTAGGCGTCATGATCTAATGTTTTAGACGTTCTGGATTAGCCTTTGTGGCTAATGATACAGTAGTGGCTGTCATTAGGCAACAACAACAGCATAGTGTCGTCGGACAGTCTGTTGTTCTGTGGGTATGACACTACAATGATGTCACCATCTCGGATATAAACTAGAAATAATGTTCTATTAAGTAAATACCAATTTAACGAAAACTTAGTACTGCTAAAACAACTTACTAATTATTTAACAACAAGAAACCTCGACAAGTTCATACTTGCCGCGCAGTTATCGGCCTTGAATCACTCTGTCAAAATGATTCAGCTCAATAAATAAACGAAAGCCAAATTAAAATTCACTTTTACAACGCTTGACTAACATATGAACGTTTTTAATAATATATTTATTGTTTTAATTAAGATGTTACTCTTTACGATGAACATTCATTTATATATTTTTTCATTTCTATTAACTGTAAATCATTCAACTCCGTATATTGTATAGGTTGGTAATCTTACATGAACACTATACCACAGCAACCAAAATGGCGGTGGTTGTAAACTGCGCTACGTTACCGCTTAAATTAAGCTGTTTGCTACTTTTTGTAGCGGCCGTTCAATGTTTCTACATCAGTAAAGTTACGCTGGATCAATGTATTCAAGGAGAAAATCGGAAATATTATGACATTTCACACCTACAGTGTTTGGATTGCAGTGCAAACAGCATCGTCGACTCCAATGGTAATGACGCCAGCTCTGACATGTTGGGTTGTTGTTGCTCCTGTTTCATCTACACGACATCCTCACATTGTACCACCTTTGAATAAATACGTCTCATTTTAGACACACTGTAGTGTAGAAGTGTTGTCGTATATATGTCCGCAATGGACGTTATAACGATTAAGCCTCAGTTCCAAATTAAACTACGGGTAGTTATCGTACCAAGTGAATTCAATCAGGTTGTAAAATAAACCCTATACTAGACAATCCCTAACTTCAACATCACCTCAGCTGGTACCCGGTAAAATAATGCTGCTTTAACAGTTATTCCTGTTCGTTTTTGGCCGGTATTTAACTCGTTAGATATCAATTTGTCCTCAATCCAGTGGAGCCCATTTAATCTCAAGAGCTTCCCCACGCTATGTACATGCACATTAATTTAATACTAGCACAAGGAATAGGGCTTATTCATCCGTCTTAGCCCTACATCCTGCCTATCCCAAAGCGGTAGTAAAGGCTGGAATTGATCAACGAATATTGTCGGCCACTCAAGACATATATCTGATTTTTTTTTTACTATTCCACTAGAGACAAAACATGCAATGACTTTCCTGTCTGCTTGGTGGAGGTTGGGAAGGGACCTTCCTGTTGCTTTGGTGCTCTCCGGGGCAACATGAAGCCGATTTGTTTGTCATGTCTATGTTTTATGTTCTGTGATTGTCCTGTCATCTTTGTTTGTTGCCAGTGGCATCGATGGTGGTTTCTTTCAACCATTGGATTGGCATGCCTTCATGTGAGTGAAATAATCTTTAATAGTCCGAATTTAAGCTCCAATCAAACCAACAAACAAATCCTGACAGCTGGATATAAAATATATGATGTGACCTTTATTTGTGTAGGTGTCTCCTGTGTGTGTGAATCTGGATACAGAACGGAGTCCTATAAAGGTGGGCCAGAGTTAGTCTGTGTGGAATGTCCAGGCGGGGTGAGTTTTACTTTCACTTTCACTGCTCTTAAAGTTGCTCTGGTTCTTTGTCTTACACGTAACCTTTGACTCATTGAGAAATGTACAACAGGGGCCTCTCTTACGAAAACATGCGTAGCCTACGTTGGACGTAATTACCATGATGTCAGTGCTGAAAGCATTGTGTCATCATTCTTGGTAATTATGTACATCGTTAGCTACTCATGCTTCGTAAGACTGGCCCTAGGAGTCTGTAATGTGTTTGAGACACCTAAGAAGTAAGAAGCCATTTGAGACACTCTGCTCAGTCAAATTTAACATGGGAAAGATATGGGAACAGTAACTGAGACCCCCTGTTTCTGTAAAAGTGGTGATTTGAGACACCCTCTTCTTTATTTTTGGCTTATATACTCTGCCTGCCATTGTGACCATTCCTTTTATGTTTATAGTGAATGTACGTCACGTTCTCTTTGATAATTCATGTAAATTACAGATAAACTGTCTCCGTTATAAGTAAATAGGTCTCCTATTTTGTAAGATCAGCCACACTATAAACTTTTAAGGCTGAATTTAGTTTTGATAATTGGCTGCACCGCTGCTCAGTCAATCACACATTGGACTGATGAACCCCATTCAATGTACCGCTCTTATGGTTGACGCTGTCGATCCTCAGGTATATGAGTGAGTCACAAGATGGTGCTCCGGTAATCGCGTCAAAGTAAAGTGTGTGGTTAACTAAGGTTATTACCATGTCTTTCAATTTTGAACGTATGACTATATATAACATGGTTTCTTTGCTGATTTGTGTCTGTATATGTGTTGTTTCTGATGTGTTTCAGGTTTGCCCTGCACCAACCCCCTCACCGCCATGTACTGGAGAAGAGGTAATTTCATAATAAGGAGCGAGGGTTGAGAGCAAGCTCCCTGTTGTCTTGGTGCGTTTAGAGCTAAGGGGCAACATGAAGCAGAGCTGTATTTGTAAAATGTCCTGTGATTGTCCTGTATATGTCCTATTTTGTATTTGTTTGTTGCCTGTGGCGTTTAGGGCTATTTCCTTCACCCACTGGGCTGGTACAATGTCAAAAAACCCTAAGTATGACGTTAAACCCCAATTAAACAAACATAATTGGAATTGTCAGAGTTTTGATTTGTGTTTTGGTACAAAGTGGGGGCTTTTCTTTTGACTTTTGATTTGTGTTAACAGTTTTTTCGCAAAGTGGGGGTCTGTGTTTAGACTTCTGATTTGTATTTTGTTACAGAGTGGAGGTCTCTTTTGACTTTTGATTTGTGTTTTGTTACAGAGTGGGGGCCTGTGTTTAGACTTCTGATTTGTATTTTGTAACAGAGTGGAAGTCTCTTTTGACTTTTGATTTGTGTTTTGTTACAGAGTGGTGGCCTGTGTTTTGACAGCACATGTCCATTGGTTCCAGTGAGCACAGATCTTTTCTCCATTCCTCTGAAGGTAATATTGTT